>OMLF01042506.1:15621-30185 GCA_900302615.1 Holocentrus rufus | reverse complement strand
CCAGTCTTTATTTTATTTTATTTTATTTTATTTTATCTTATCTTTATCTTATCTTATTATCTTTATTTTAACTTATTTTTTCTTTGTTTATTTTATACTTGTTCCCAAAAAAGTCCTGAAACAAGTGAAACTGCACTGGAAACAAGTGGGATTATCTCATCCTACTGACAGATATTTTTTTACCTTGTTTTCAGAAAAACAACATCTTAAGACTGAATATGAGTCTAACTGATTTGTTAAGGTGGAGATTTTTTTGAAGTGCCTTAGTAACTATCATCTTTCTTTCTGTGTATGCTTGTGGGTTTATGTAAACATTCGCACCTTCTACATGTGGCTTCCCTCCACTGAAGTAAGCCAGGAACCCTCTCCCTCCAGTGCCGCTGTCCGACACCTCTCTAACATCATGGTCTTGGATATGGAGATGAGCGATCCAGGCCGGAACGTCCCGCAGAAGTGCCCCAGCTTCTGCACTGTGTACTGTGTGTCGTAGCGACATGAGGGATCGGCCTCCATGTCAAAGAGGCGGAAAGACAGCATGACCACATGACCCTCTGGGACCTGCAGGGGGAGACAGGCAGGTGATGCTTTGAGAAAACTGGACTGCTTTCTGTACAAGGACAAGGTGTCAAGGGCAAGTGGGGCAGTTGAAAAGGAAAGGGCAACATTGCCATTGCAAGTGAGTGTTATATACCATAATCTTCATTTAGTCATTTGGTCTCATATAATATAAATCTTGTTTTTATTCAAACAAGCTAAAACATCTGCCAATGGGATGAGATAATGCCACTTGTTTCCAATGTTAATCAACTCCAGTAGTTCCAAGAGTGGGCTGATTTGCCATTTTGACATTAAATAACAGGTAAACACAGGTGTTACTAATGGCACCAATTAAGGTCGCTCCTGCTGTTGTTCATACTGGCTCACTGGAAAGACTCAGCTACCCTTTAATGTAGTGGAACCTTAATTAATGTCATTAGTAACCAGTGTTTGGCAGTAATGCGTTACTTTTGGCAGTAACTAATACTCTAACACATTACTTTTCCAATGAAGTAACTCAGTTATAAATGAGTTCATGTTTGGCCAGCTTTAGTGTAGGCTACTACCTCCTGTTAACAGCGGAGACACCATAGATATAGAACTATATATGCATTGATATTGCTACTAAATGTCAGATGTGGCCTCACATAATGCTGCTCATTTAATACTCATTCATTTATTAACATTTTGTGATTTTGCTAATAAAAGTAATAATACAAATTGACTTGCTGATTCATATTCAGCATACAAACACCAGGTATGTTTTGCACCAAACTGAAATGATCCTGTAGAATGTGAATGTCTTGTCTTCTTTGATCGGAATTGCCACTGGAACAGCTGAGCTGAGTCAATTCTGAAGAGAAGAAAGTGAAATGTGTTGCCTGGGTCCACAAAGACAAATTAAATATGCATATCATGAGCATTACCATATTCATACCAACACTGCAGGTTTACCAATTGTACACTGCCTGTGTCTGACTGTATGTTCTCTCTCTCTCTCTCTCTCTCTCTCTCTCTCTCTCTCTCTCTGTCAGAAACTTGGCCATGTTAGTCATTCCACTCACAAACAGATTGCAGAGTGACTCTCTGTGAACAGCAGTAAATTGCTTTTCCTTGTAAGGCCCTGGAGCCACAACAGCCTTGTTTAAGTTTTCTCTGAACTAGAAATCTTTTCTGTATCCAGACACAACTCTATTCTTCTCCCTTCACTTTGTGTACTTTGAAGTTAATTTCACAGCAATATTTCATCTAATGTCTAAACAGCCCCCGAAACCCTGAGCATTTTCCAGAGTGATGTGGTTCTTGTTCAGTCCAGGGAAAAAATAAATCAAGATGTAAACAGTAGGGGGCAGTATAAGACTAATCCACACTATCTGAATGTTTGTGTGAAGCTGTTTGGGAAATAATTACTTGTAACACAACTACAGTGATTAGATTATAAAAATGCCAACAGTTAAATAATAAGGGATTAATAGGGAATTACAAGTAATAGGGATTACATGTAGCTCATTAGCTGTTGGATTACTCAGAAACATGCTTAATTCAGCCAGGACAAAACAGTTCCAATAGGTCCAAACATGGCCAAAATAGGACCAATCTTCTCACCTGCTAAAACTGGTCATGTATGTGTATTGGGTCTGGATATGATTTTACAGGATTACATTTACACCTTAAAAGGTATCATTGGGATATACACAATAAACATCTCACCTCACTTGTTTCCTATCCTGGAGTATCCTGACAGGCCATTCTTAACAAATATATTACTACCTGAGCTGCCGGACATCTGATTTATTTGGCTTATTTTTGTTTCTGCAGGTAGACATGGCTTATTTTCTGAGCAAGGTAGAAATAACGCATTTCCATATTCATACGAATGTGTCCAAATGTGTCTTTGACCGCCGGCAGACAGAGTCTGGGTAATTGGATTTTCAGTGTCATTTACACCTGGATTTAAAGGCTTTGCTCTTTCCAATTCCAATCTGATCATGTCGAAAACATGTCACTGTGAGTACTAAGAGGGTCTGAGTGGAATAAGCTCAGGCAAACATTTTAAAAGTGGTGTTCAATAGATCATATTGTGCAGGCAGACTTGGCTATAATTCTGATTCAGACTACTTCCCTGATGTGATAAATGGGCCCAGTTGTGGCTGTTAGGTGAGAGTGAATGAGACAGTCAGAGCAAAGGGAGCTGTTAAAGAGTCTTTCTCATGAATGGCATAATGAATGCAGGCCCAGAAGTTCTAATCTCAGTTGACTCCGATGAATGACTTCTGACAAATCAAATCAGTTCAAATGTATTTAGATAGCACATTTCTTCCAGCATGTGAAATTCAATGCGCCTCACAGAAGGAAAAATGCAAATGTCATAAAAAAAACAAACCAAGAAAAACATGCAAACACAGCATTTGGTCAGTCAGCTCCCATTTGTTTTACCTAAAATTCTAGTCAGGGTTCACCTGTCCAGCATTGCGACTTTAGCATATGCAGGCTGTATGGCCAACTAGTGACTGACCTTTTGTTACTGTCTCAGCCTCCTGGTCTACTGATACCAGAAGAGAGGTAGCGGCCTGCAAGACAACAAGCCTTGGAATGCTGGGGAAAGTCGCCTCACCGAAGTCCTATACCTACCACTGGCTAACGCTCCTACTGAGGATTCACTAAAATAGCATGACTTAATGAAGCAAGAGGCTGGCTCTTATGGGAAGGAAGTGATGAAGGTGTAGCACAACTTCAGATACCAGGAGTGGTCGCTATGCAGGGAAAAAATGTATTACAAGGAAATATTAAATTGTGTGCATGACATGCTATAGTGTTCCTGTGCTCAAGTAGCATAAAAAGAATGCAAAGGGTTTTAAAATGTGCTTATATAAAGTTCATAATGTAGAATTTTTCTGAGACAAGGTGCTAGAGAGCTCTGTGTGCTCGAGAATTCCTTAATAAAGGCTGTAACATTCTTCCTGACTGCATATTGATGACCCTCATTAAAGTTTGATGGACTGTCATCCATCCAAGTTCTGCCAAAATCAGTGGTTTCCAAGGTATCACTTCTGAGGTGAGAAGTTGTGCCATAATTCTGGCATGAGCATAGAACTCCAGCAATATCTCTGACTTACTTCAACTTAAAAAAGCTCTCATATCATTCACATTTCAGTCGTGCTGAAAATCCATATCTGTCTTTGAACAAATGATGTTAGGGCTGCCTGAGCATCATTTCCATATCTGTCTGCTCTTATATTCAGTCGGACATGCATGAAAGGCTGAAACAGTCGCTGGAATGGCCTTGGGCACTGAAGACACATCGCTCTGTCTATACTGAGAAACAGGCCTCAAAATAAATACAAGATCTGATGTGAAATGATGTCAGCAAAACAGAGGGGCAAATGGGTTTTGCTCTGAAAAAGGCTACAATGTGACATTTCATTTCCAAGGATTCAAACTGGGTTCCGCAATACTTCATGTTTTTAATAGCCTATTGTGTGTAAAGTAACAATAGGTTGCAGAAATGATGTTGTAAAATGTTACTGTAATGTACTCGCAGCCTTAATAATTGGTTCTAATGTTAGTCCACAGTCGTTATTCATTGTGACTTAGAAAATATTAAACAGTTCATCCTCTGTTCTTTTCATCCTGTTTGTTTCATCTCAGATGTATTAACCTCAACACATGAAGACACACTCATAAAGAAGAAGGTAACTCACAAAGGCAACCACATGCATATTTACATACACACACACACATACACACACATACATCCACACACACACTCATACACCGCAGCCAGTGATCATTGGCTTGAAGCCTTTTAAAAGTCATTTAGAAGATTGGTCTGGAGTAGATTGAGTTTTATTGATCAGTGACCCACCGAGACTTAGCTTCAACAAACAGTACAGAGAGTAGAAGCACTGCTATTGTGTCCTGATTTGAACACAGATATGGGTTGGATGACTGGAGGCTTGTGCTCCTTCCTGCCAAAGACTTTCTAATATTTAGTGTTCTGATATATTGGCAGCAAAACAGCGGATAGTGTGTGAGAGCCATAGAAATGAAATTGACAAGAATGGGCCTGGGCCTTTAGTTCATGGCAATTTGGCATATCTCCAGGAAGTTCCCCTTGCCATGGTAACAGTATTTTGCATTCAGTGATGTGCACTTGCCTTATGTCTGAGCAGTCTGAGCCACAGCGACATCTTGTGGCCACAGTCAAATGCGTCGCATCTTTGTTCAAACCAGTATACATACTCATCTTTCACCACCAATCATTTGAATGTTTCTTCTGTTGCAATGGAAGTGTCAATAAAGTCTTTCAGTACATTCGTCAAAGATTGCTACCAGTTGGCCCATCACCAACTGTAGAATTTGCTGTGAAATGCCATTTCCACTTATTTCCATGTCTGTGGTTAGCCTCTATTTAGACTGATGGGTTGACTGACAAGCTGTGGTAGGCAGTTGTCTGCTTCAGGAGGAGAGGAACACATCTCTCCTTCTCTGAACTGTTAAATATGTGGTGCCTTGCCCTACTTCTAAAGCTCTTCCCCTTCAACCCTCTATGGCTTCAATGCCCTGTGGCATCAACACTTCTGTCAAACAGCAAGCTCCCTCCCTGACAGCACCCATCCCTGCAAGACAAGAAATTTCAGGATAAGAAGTCTGACATTTTTCTCCAGTGAGCTTGGCAGCCCAACAAGTAGTCTCAACATCAAAAATTTCATCTCCAGGCTCCCCTTGGATGACACACGAACATGACAAACCCCGGGTAGAAAGAAGTAAATATGATTTAAATATTGTGACCGTAGGTTGAAAGTTAGCTAATATAGGTCTGATAGTATGACCACCTGTGTTTTGGCCTGCTGGCACAACATCATGTATTATAATAAATCCAAGGGTAGCTGAAGGAAGAAGCTCAACATGAGGTCTGAGGTGTGGAAAAGATTTCTACTTGATTTATTGAGTGAACGGATGCCTGAAAATGAGGCAATGCACTAATCTAATTACACAGGACAGAGCCAAAAAGATCTGACACTCTCCACTGCTCCTCCTCATCCTCTCTGTTTGCATTTCTGATTCATGTGGTGTGGTGCCGATAAGTACACTGCAATGCGTTTGTGACAGACACTGAGAACCTAGTTGGGATTTGTTTCCACCAACACTGACAGACAGCACCACTGTTAGTGACTCAGTATACAGGAAGCACTGTAGATTTAAAGGGTGATGAAACAAATCTTTTGTTGCATTGACTTCTATGGGTCAAAAGCTTAAACTGAGGCCACATCAAAAATCACTATTGGAAGTGTAGAACTTCCGTATTTCTACATGACTGCACTTGCGTCATGCGTTACACTACATTTGAGAAAATATAGTGCCAAAGGAAACGTCTGTCTGACACCAATGTAAAGCACTGCAAATATTCTAAATATAGCACACACTAACACTGCTGCCCCCCTCCATGGCAGGAGATTGCTTAGCTTCTGTGCCGGTTCTCCTGCCTGCTTCTCCAAACTAGGGGCACGCCAACCCGGATCTACTGCAGGTAATACACTGACTATGGATAAGTACCTCATACAAGCCCACTTCAACAAACCCTTTAAGTATTTGCATTTTAGATATTGGGCTAACAATGTAAAATCACTGGTATGGTCCTTTAAGGCCTATTCACATCTAAAGTGATACAGAGGAATAAAGGTAACTGTTAACTGTAATGATACATTGTTGTTCAAAAATTCATACAAGAACAATATCTTTATTCATGCCACAGGGGGAATTAATGTGCCACAGTGGCACAGAAGCACAGACACAAAATCTTGTACAGCAGTATGCAGATAATATATAAAATAGATATAGAATTTAAAAATATATATAACAATCATAACAACAAAGCTAAATCATCACAGTTCATAGAACTTCAATTTGATCGGTTGTCTCTTTATCCAGAAACTTCCTCTGAGATACAACCAAAAATGAATGTTTTCATACTTAGAGTTACAGTAGGAACACAGACATTCTATTTATTTCAAACATTTTGTCTAGATGTGAATGAGCTTTTAGCCTTAGCTGTAAGATATAGAAATGAGACCCATTTGTAACATGTCAAAACTGAACACTAGTGAGATGCCAGTTTCAACAAAAAAGCAAATTATATTTTGTCTGATTGATTCCATATAAATATTCTTTGGTGTTTTGTAGCCAATGTTGATAATCAGAGCAACGCTGCGGGTTTTGAACTGATGTGAAATCGTTGCCATGCTTTAATTCTGCATTGATAATTTATATTCTGCTCATGTGGAGCATTGAGGTTTTTGTAATTTGGGCTGGACTGTGACCCTGAAAGTCCTCCAGTGGTAGGCACTACATCAAAATGACATGAAAGATGAGATGCTATGGCACTCTGATAACCTTTAAGATTTTCCCATCAGTACTGAGAGGGTGAAAAGGAAAAAGAAACAGCATACTTTGCCCAAGCACTTTATCCAGTGCAGAGACATGGGCTTTGAAAAAAATAAGTGTGAAAATGGACCTAGCGCCTTCCAATAAAAGTAATAAAAGCCTCAGGAGGGGATGAGGAGGACATGATTTGAGAGCTCAAAAAAATGCCTTACTTTTCACTCTCTTTCTTCTTCAGTGCCTCTCGTTTTCTCTTTTTTTATCTTGTTTTTCTGCTTCTCACATATCACAGACTCCGTGGCACGGCCTCCTCATTTTTTCTGTGCCTCCCTTTCTCCTGTCATTTCACCTCCTTAACTTTCTCATCATGTGAAAGTCAAGGCACTGTGTAGGCGTCGATGGTTTCAGGCAACAGAGACATCTCTTACATTGTAATGGTGAGCCTCCATCTATGAAACTGTCACCGCAAGGGACACAGTAAAGTAGAAAAAGCTTTATCTACCGGTGTGCCCTACATTTGTTTTTCTTTTTCTTCGTTCCTGCAGTTACTTTACTTGTGCATTTCAGTTTGTCTTAGACAGGTTATGACCCCATCCAGATTAAAAGATAGACTCTACAATCATGAAAGCATAAAAAGGATTTCAACAATATGGCACCAATGAGCCCCTCAGTGGGCTTTCAGGTGACATCACTGGAGATCCACACCCCTTGGCAACAACCTAGAATAACTGATGACATTTTGATTTCTGTAGCTCGTCCATCTCATCAGTATGGAATAGGCTAATGTCTGTTGTTGTTGTTTTTGACTGGGAACTGATCATTTCATCACTGATAAGTCTAATTGCATCAGCTTGTTAATTAGACCAAACTACACTGAATCTTTGATGTAACTGAATCTCTTTCAGATTTGGCATTGCCCCCGTGCCTTCGGGGTGCTTATACAGGGTTTCTGTGCATCCTGGAAAACCTGGAAAACACTTTCCAGTCATGGAAAAAACATGGGAATTGAGAGACAAAATAAAATGTCCTGGAAAACGTTGTGTGGTCTTTCAGCATTCTTCTGTTTTCTTTTAGTTGACTAGGCTATCAATCAGAGCTACCCAACACAGATTACACTGCCTACTGATAAGACTTCAGGATCATATGACATTCAAATGGTAGTGTATGGATATGTGTATTTTGCATAGGCTACTCGCGGTTATGCTGTGGAAATGCTGTGAACACACCCCCAAGTCACATCACATGGTAGCACATGCAGCAGTACTTACCAGATTAAGATGAGGTTGGATGACATTACATCTGAAATGCAGCTGAAACTCTGAACAAATTTGAATTAGGCTTATAGATTAGTGTTGCTTTCCCAATTTGTTTGAAACTGTTGAATAATGTTGGTTAGCACCTTTGGTTCGGTTGCTAAAAGCTGATGTGCTTACCAGAGTCCAGTGAGCCCCTCCACAGCTAAAGTATAGGCAGGGCACCGATCATCAAGTTGTGTTTGTCTTTTTTATCAATAAAAGTTGTATCACGTTGTCGACATACGTCTTTTAATGTTTTATGTGGCATTTCCTTTTGCAGGGATTTTGCCAGTTTAATGCCAGGGCTCACCTCCCTGCATGCAAATGTTCCACCCTTTGCTTGTCAGTCCCAACCATCCTCCCACCTTCACCCTCAGAGTGTACAGCCTGAACGCTCGTGTTCCACCTGCTTTTTTCCCCCTTTGATTGAAGAAAAGTCTATTTGCAAATCTCATCTTTCTCAATGTGGCACGGCAGGAGTGCAAATGGGTCAGCACGATTATAGCAAACTGCAATTAAAGCTGTGAAAATAAAACTGCTTGCGGGAGGGCCAAATTCAACCAGGTTTACTTTGCCATGGGTGTGATGTGTGTACAAATTGAACTTCAGTGGGATTAGCAATTAGCTGATTTTGATGCTCACATTTTTTTTTTTTTGACTCGATTAAGAGGCCATCTGTTGTGAATGTAGGGAACGTGCCTGAATACTGACAGAGCAGAAGGAACTGCAGCACAACTGAGTTTGAGTTCACTCCTTTCATCCCTGACACAATGCTGTGCTGAGCATGTTCAAACACATTTATTTGAGGTCAGGGAACCACCTCTGTGGGTCAGTGGCTACATGCCAAAAATTAACTTTAGCTTTTGAACTTTTAGAGACATGGTCAAGAAAGTCATTATTTTACATCAAGGTAGATTATTTCCTAGACTAAACACATCCACCCATTGTCATGTTTTAACACCACACAGTCCAAGTGCCTTTGATTGATGGCTGTTTTGTCCCTCCATGTTTTTTTCTTACTTGTGTTTTAGATTTTACAAAAAAAAGGAAAGAGTACTTATGATGGGTGTATGTTAGTTATATGAAGCATGTTTGTTTCTTTGTATCTGTGTGTGTGTGTGCATGTGTGTGTGTGTGTGTGTGTGTGGGTGCTTGAGATAGAACAGGTGCTTCCTCCTTTTGCAACTGTACTATAGCGTCCATTCTAAGTGATAACAGCAGCCTGTTTGTTGTTCAAGATACACACACGCACACACACACACATGCATGCACCGTGGTTGTGTTTTCATATTATCTCTAGCAGCTTGAGGTATGACCTTCCCCATTGTTTGAGATTAACACTCTTGTTCAAAGCTGTTTATCACAAGTTCGATAAAGCCTGTACAGGCCTGTTTCAGTCGGTGTGGTGTTACTCATGGGTCACATGTCTTGTGCTATTTTAACACGGTTTTAAGGACCAAAATACACAGCGTTTTCTTCCGCTCTGTGACCATTGTAAAGACTTGACCAGTGGGACTGATTGCATTGTGTTTTCCCCGCTGTGCTAATTGACGCGTCGGTGCAAATGGACAACATTACCAGGCTTCTCGGGGTGTTTGGGACAAACAAGAATGCTTTTTCATCGTGTTCAATCAGTCAAAGAAAAGAGGCATGCACACACACACACACACACACACACACGCAGACCCTCGAGCAGCACAAGGAATCAAATCCACAGCACTTCATCTGTTATTCCTTGGCCATAAAATAGCGCATTAACAGGGACTGCATTAAGGCAATCAGTCTGCACAGGCAGGCTGTAATACATCAATTTATATGCCATCAAATCTAACCTCATGATTAAATTATATTACAGGGTCATAACCGGGTTGCATCAGTACTAGAATTGGACCAGAACGTGTTAGTGCTCCACACCATAATTTACATTACACTGTCCACGTTCTTGCCTGCACTTTCTTAATAACCTTCAAATGCATCTAAACTGAGTCTGCTCTTTATATCTGACCTGCTCATTACTGTGATGTTCTGGCACTGCACCTCTCACTTGTCAAGCAGTGTGTCCAGTGTCCTTGTACTTCCCGCTGAAGAGGCTTCTGTAGTGTCTCCTCTTTGTCCGCTCAGCCGTGGTGACTAATTTTGCAGTGGGTCCCACTGTTTATTCCAAAATAAACCACAAACATGAAATGCATCACTTCCTGTGCATCAAATGATTTTTCCCAGGAAAGAGTGTTTAGAAGAAATGTAAAAGCTTTCATTAACTGGCTGGAGGATGAATAACTGCCCTGTCCGTAGGGAGCAGTAAAACATTTATTTATTTGAACATGCTGCAGATTATGACTTTAATCGGCAATCACATGACAAAGCTGGACTTCTACAGTGGCTACATGAGATCAGATCAGCATAGGGACAAAATTAGTGTCTGTGCATCACTTTTGACACAGATAGCAGTTTCCCCAGGATGAGTGACTCAGTCCATGCACGTGCAAGACAGCCCCGTCTGGACAGTATGCTAATGGATTAACAGTATGTACAGGTCAGCAGGGAACTTCCTAAAGGACACTTGCTCTTACTGTATGTGCAGGCAGGAAAACTATTCTGAGTTGCCGCATGCTAATATTGGGGGGAAACAGGAACGCATTCTTGTGAAGCCCCAGGAGTTTGCATGCTAATGGCTTTACAGTCTGTGGGCTGACTAAAGAGCAGAGGGAGACGATACACTTTAATCCTCATTAAGGTTCACAGACTGGCCCACATCCTCTCTATTAGGGAAGAGGAAACTTTTAAAGGGGTATTAAGTTATTTATGTAGGACCAGTATGAGCTGCAACATCAACACAACTTCGTACCCCCCCAGTTCCCTGCACACCCTTCACAGCATCTGTGAATCTGTCAGCCAGCGATTATTGAAGACTCACATAAACTTGGAAACACTTTTTCTTTATGACGTTGACAACTGATTTAATGCATTTAATTTCTTTCTATCAGCCTGTTTAGCATAGAAATGTCATTAAAGCAACAAATCACTTAATGCCAGAGGGTAATTGAGTTTTTCAGCTGCAGTTCTTAAATTATGCACTCAGTCATGTGTTCTATGGCATTTCAGAGTCAACTGTCATTGTAATTTCATTTAGCAGTTTATAATCAGCTAGAAAACAATGTTGGCTATACTGAGACTACAACTAGACCCAAGGTTGAAGTTTATCTCTGTAACACTGAATTGCTGTGAACTGGGCTCACTTGTGTAACACGCATTAAAGGAAGCAAATTTAAAAAAAAAAAAAAGAAAATAATTTCTATAACTGATTATAATGATGCCTTAGACAGCCAGGCTGATGTTACTCCATCAGTCAGTCTACCTCAGTTAAATTCCACTCCATCCAGTCCTGATAATTGTCTAGCCACATTAAACTGGAGCCAGACACAGGCTAATGAGAATTGTATTATAAATTGAATGAAAGACCCTCTATCTCTGGACAATGACAAGGACCCCAAAGACATTTAAGCTGGTATACACAGAAGTGAAGCCTTCATTACGCTCTGTGCACTGAACACACAGCACAAGATGATTGGAGCTGAAAAAAAAACAATCACATCATTGTTTTTTCACCTCATAGAGCAATTTCACTCCTCATAATAAAACTTATTGAAGGCGCAACATACAAACTAAGGCTGGACATGCATTGTAGGTTGATGGAGGTTTGTTCATTTTCAATAAGAAATCACATCAAATCATGCTGCATTGTTTTGCATGTGTTGAATTAAGTGTTTAAAATGTATGCATGAGCTAAAGCTCAGTTTTAAGCTGGTGTGTGTGTGTGTGTGTGTGTGTGTGTGTGTGTGTGTGAGCATTTCAGGGGTAGTGAGTCTGGGGAAAAAAACTCCTCTAATCTATTATTTACTGAATTTATAAGATTATACAGATATGAATGTATTTCTATTAAGGATTGACATTAAGGATGTAGATACAGGTATTTCAGTATTTCAGTAGGTATTTTGTGGTGGTAACATGGCCTTCTGTCCATCTGAGCTGGGATCAGATACCTCCACCCTTGTGATGGCAGAACTTGGAGCTGGAGCTGGAAAGCAGTGATAGGGGACGATCTGCCCTGTGGGAGCTCAGCATTGTCAGGATCTAAAGAAGATCTACTGAGAAGTGGAGACTGACATTTTCCACTAAGAGGAAGTTATTATCTCTTTGAAGGCTTATAAATATAGCTCTGAACTGAGTTTGCGTCAGGTGTAAGAGAATAAATATCAAATATATTCAGTATTCAGCCCAGAAAAATATCTTCCTTGTTAGCAGACAATTTGCCTCACGCAGTTCCCGGCATGACTTGTGCACTTTAAATCTACGACAAAAAAACAAACAAAACAAAGAAATACAGCATGGTCTGAACAAATAATCTCAAGATATCTGTGCCTCATACATTTGAATCCTTTCATTACTTCAATCTACAATGCTGGCAAGCAATGATTGGCAGTAATGAAGGCTGGATTGTGCATAATAAGCACTGAAATATGCGCTTGTCATATCCAGAGTTGGTATGTGGTGTAGAGCATCATCCTTGGATTGCTGAAACATTTTTGAATCAAATACAAAGGGGTCGATGGGTGGGTGGGTGGTGGTGGTAGGGTTGCATAAATCCCAGTGCATGCACAATAAACATCATATAGGAGCCATTTCGCTTTCTATCACTCTCTTATACACTCTTTTCTCTTTCACACACACACACTTTGCTTTCAACGTTTACAGTGTAGGCATTTTCATGCACTTTTATGTGTTTTCATGCTGAACAGAGTTCCAATTTGCAGACGTCAAGCAACTGATAGTAAGAGTGCAATGGTCAAAGCCTTCAGACAGAGACAAAGCATTCAGACAACACCAAAGGACGATAGAAAATCGAAGTGAGATATGGGCAAAGGTGGATGGAGGTGATTTAGAGGAGAGCTTACAGCCCAGAAGTACAAAAATGCAGGATATGGGCCAGGATATGAGTGATGATGGTTAGATGAGTTCCCCTTGAATTCGACAGGAGCAGCTCTTAGATTCAGTGGAGAGAGTATGGGCAGCAACATGGTTGAATTTCTGAAGGATGTGCGCTCAAACTGACACTGTCTGATCTGCAGTCATCATAATGTCAGTTTTGGGGTCTTGCCAAGCTAGGTTTCTGCCTGGAAATAACACTTATTCGTAACTGCATGCGATGGCAATGAGTGAAAGGAGGGGCAGAAAGGATTAATATTGCGGAAAGGATTAACATTGCTCAATGTAGATAGGTGCTCACTTGTTTTTGTTAGGAAAAGTGAGCAAAATAAGTACTCTCCTATTCTGCAAGATGACTGGTTCCCATTTTTGTGACTATGATGCTGTCAGGACACTTCCCACGGCGATGTCGTCAGGTAATCACTCGCTCGCTTGTGTGGGTTAGGTTTAAGGAGCGCCTCAATCTTGTAGGTTGAGCTTCTGGCGGTGGGCAACCATTCAGCTGGAGATGTCAGTTGCAGTAGGGAAACAGATGCATCAACCTGAGTGGTAGGAGGAAGGAAAAGAACAGCAGAGGAATTGCAGCACAATAATAGTTGTGGGATGTGATGAAAGAGCTAAAGGATTCAGTGCAGAGGGAAAAAAGAAAGGGGGCCCAGGACAGAGCCCTGACAACGCCAGTAGAGAGGGTATTATTACGTGATTACAAAGAAGAGATCCTCCTCAAAAAATGTCACAGTAGTCAGTCAGATAGGAGGAAAATTGGAGTCACAGAGGTCTCCGGGTCAGCAAAGGTGGCAGGGAGCTTCTAACAGGGGCTGATAGTGTGAGAGGCAGCAGATAATTCTGGCAGGACAGATAAGAGAGAAGAAGCTGTGAGGTGTTTTTCAGTAACAGTAAAATGCAGAATCTAAAAAAAGCTGAAAACATGAAAGGTGAAAAGCCTGTCACTGAACAACCTGCATATTTTTGTCAAAGCAAGGGCTGAAATTCTACTGGGTATAAGAAGAAGGAAAAAAAACTTCAACAAGGTTTGTTGCTTCTAATTAGTTCCCGATAGATCTTTGTGTATGTGTATCCGTGTGTATAATTGTGCTCACCCCTGTATTATACAAGGCTGGGTGAGAGGTTAAAAGACTATTAGCTGTTTTCTTCATAACAGCTGCATAGCAAGATGTTGAGCTAGTTTGTCGACAGAGGATGCAAGACAAAACAAAAAGAAGGAGGAGTATTTTCTAAACCTAGAATTGAAGGTTATATTTGAGAGTGTCTGGAGAGTCTGGAGAGTCTGGAGTGTCTGGTGTCTGTGCGTGTGTGTGTGTGTGTGTGTGTGAGAGAGAGAGAGAGGGAGAGAGAGAGAGAGAGAGA
>OMLF01042504.1:4199-25642 GCA_900302615.1 Holocentrus rufus | reverse complement strand
GGAGGGGAGCGGAGCACGGCAGGGAAAGAGGGAGGGAGTGAGCCAGACTGCAGCCTGCACAGCTCAGCCTGGCCCTGCCTGGCTCTGCTCAGCTCTGTCAGTTTAATCTGCTCTACAGGGCCTGGCTCCACATCTGGTCCACTTCTGTCTGCCTGCCGGTGGGGCCAGACCGCCGTGGCCTCCGCCCGCAAGAGAGGGAGGAACGAAGGCCGGCGGAGAGGGAGAACGGCAGGGTGTTGTTGTCAGCGAGGGAGGAAGAAAGAAGAGGAGAGTTTGTTGAAGAGAGATTGAGGTGATTTAAGAGAGGAAAGAGGGGGTAACATTTCTGCTGAAGTGCCCTTGAGCAAGACACTGAAACCTCAACCTCTCAGGTGGAGCTGATCAGTGACAAAGTTGAACTGGGCGACGTCCCTTAAACGTCTTCCCTAGCCGTAAATATGTGTGTGTGTTCCTTGTCATCTCATCAAATGGATTAGGTCTAGTCGATTTATAAATAGCAAAAAGCCACTTATTTTGTTCATCATTTCCTCGTGCAGCTCTGCTTTCTCAGGATAAACGTCAGCAGTCCAAACACAAAAGTCATGCTGCAGAATTGCACATATATAATGATCTACACATACAATAATTGTACAATAATGAAGTTACATTTCTGCATCTTGGGCAGCGTTCACTTGGAAAGCCTTTCTGGCCATCTGCCCTGTTATCACACCGCATCTTCCAATAGTTTTTCTGTTTGCCAAGAGAAAACGAAAGTACCCAGTTTTACTTTCATGGAAAGAACTGTTGTCATTTAACTTTCTGTTTTCTGAGCCAAAGTATTTTTTCTGTCTCTAAATAAATATATAAATAAATAAATGAATAAATAAATAAAGATGGCCGGTCGACTTCAGATTTTTTTGTATGCACTTGCATTTGGTTCTTATGTAACCAAATCTCTGTCAGGGATCACCTTGTCTGCTTGGCAGATTAACAGCTTATGTGTCCGGAAAGCTTCCACATCTACATCCACTTCACCAGAATCTAATGTCAGTCCTCCTGATCTCACCAACCCTTCACCCTGTTTACACTTTGGGTTGACATGAGCAGCAGGCGGTCAGAGTCAATAGTAGAAGTTCAGGGTCTGCAGTGTTTTGTTAGTTTCAATTAAGCAAGACTTCTTAAGACTGATTCTTAACAGACTTAGACTTCTTCTTAACAGATGGATAGATCTTTTTAGACCATGAAAGCGCCTCACAAAATAACTCAATTTCTGCAGTTTTTTGAAAAAGAAAATATTTTGCTGTTTTTGGGGAATCTTTCAGGATCTTTCATCTTCCCCTCCTGTCAATTTACACTACGCCACCATGCAACATTTCACTGGCATACCAAATGATGGAGGAGGCGCTGCATTTATTATAGGTTTTTGAATTTTATCTCCATTCTCCTTTGACCAATGAGTTTCTGATAGCGTTTGTACTGAAAATCATTGATCTCATTGTCCATCAAAAATACATTTCCAATATTATGTAACCTCACATTTTGCTTTGATAGTTCAAGGATCTCCATTATTTAAATATGCATTCCTGAGCTCCCACTTTGCAGTTTCTTCCCCATACCTCTGAACAGATAGTTTGGGTATTTTACACTATGTCCTAGCTAGTGAGTTTAATCAATAATAAAATCATATTTTGTGTCATTAGCAATCACGAGGCTGCCGGCTACATTTGCTTTTGTCATATTTTCGGTCATTGTCTTCATTCTGTTCAGGATCTGGGGAGAGCCTATCCCAGCATGCATTGTGTGGAAGGCAGGGAAACCCTTGATGGGTTGCCATATCCATCACAGGGATAGCACAGACAGAAACTCATTCACATTCTCACCTGTGGGCAATTTAGAGTCACTGACCCACCTGACTTGTCTTTGGACTGTTGCAGGAAACCCACATGAACATGGCAAAAATATTGTGTCTAGCAAATATTCAAAGTAGCTGATAACTTATTGTACATATTGGTGAGCTGTGAGGAAAAATTAAAGGCCTTTGTACACACACAATAATTCATGGAACACTCACTGATTTATTTTCCTCATCCTCTGATGACTCAGAAATTTCCTCCTCCTCGATAAATTCCACATCTGATTCCCCGGGAGCAATGGGAACGATGACGGTCAGGTTGGGGTTGGTCATGTAGCTGTCCTCCTCTGGTATGATGTACTTCTCCCCATAGCGTCCAAAAATCCCCCCGTTGCTTTCCACATGGTTGGCAACCAACTTGATGGACTGACTGGCTTCTTTGGCCTTTTCTTGCCGCTGCCTCCAGTTGCCGTTGCAGATTTCAACAATGTTTGTGCTAAGCCAGGTGACACCAGTATGAATGCGGGCGACAGCGATCTGGATGTTGTTCAAATCACCGTCCTCATCGGGGGCCGAGAGGTTGTCCGAGCTGAAGGAGCTCAGCAGCAGGGCCAGGAAGAGATTCAGCACCTGGTGAGATTGAACAAATGCATTAGATTTAAGCATAAAATTATTTAAGGTAAGATTAAGGTAAATCATAAGTTCCATTATGGGTGCGAGGTGACAACACTACACCGTTAGATTTTGATAAAATATCAGAGCATCATTTTTATCTGCTTGCCCATTTAGCATCTATAATCTAAGCACTTTAAAAAGCACAAAGTAGTCTTATAGCTGATGTAAGCTGAAGGGTAAGTGACTGACATGACATCCCAACATGTTTTGTCAACAATTGTAAATCCTGTATTGTAAGCATGGCAGGATGCACCAGTCATGACCAGACACACACATGGCTTGTAGCGCCATCAGCCATGCTGCCCTATGAACTCAAGTTTCCAAACATCCTACTGTCAAGAATCTATCTTCTGACTTAGAGAGCAGCGGCATCTCGCAGACCTCTGCAATGTGTGTGTGTGTTTATGTGTGCACGCATGTATGTGTGTGTGATGTGCACAGTTGGTGGGGATCATGTTTGGGCTGGGCCAATGAGCCAGTCAGAGACAGGGAGTATGAGCAGATGATTAGTGATGAATGCCCTTTGACCTTCTCGCCCCTAAGCATCCTGGATAATCCCCGGGATAAACAGCTTTCACATGATTCATGTGCAGAGGAGGCTTCTGCTCATAAAACTCCATAAGGAGCCCAGTTGTGATCTGATCTTTTCCCTAACAAGTCAATAGAGTCATTGTAAGTGTTTGTATTGTGCTAATTATTACTCAATGTGTGAAGGAATTATTTTTTTTTAATTGCTGCAAGGAGATAATCTGTGAGAGGCTGCTATGATACCAACACAGACCTATTAGCTTGAACATTACAATCAATAGATCTGCATTAAAGATAGTATCAGTCATCAGCCATGCAATGAACATAAAAAAAGAGTTCAACAAAAAGGTTTTAAATCATTTTTGACAGTCAGATACATTTTGCAGCATGGGATTAAGTGCAGGACAAACTAGCAGTTTAATGGCAGAGGGACCAGAGGGCCTGAAGGAAACAGGTGTTTGAACTATATCAACAGGAACTCGTGTGTTGTACTATTTTAAGATTTAGTGACCAGTAGCACTGCTCTCCTCTTTTTTATGGACTTCAGATTACACAAAACTCTTGCTAATTCATGTTAAGGAAAGCAACACCCAATTCATTACTTGGGCTAAGCTTTAAAGGCATAAAAGTAAATTATGAAAATGGAATGAAAAAAAATAGATTTTAATCAGACAGGTTGGATTATGAAAAAAAATTTTTTTTGAATGAACTGTGCTATTTTGAGGAAAAAAAACATTTTTATGATAATTTAAGGCTCAGCTTATTGCTGAAAAGGTGACTCCCACGTTCAAACTAAAACAACACTCATCATGAATGAAATGCAGCTACTGCTGGCTGTCTGGGATTCTGGGATTTTTTTTTTTATCCATTCTCATTAGTGTTAGCTTCCAGGACACAGCTGGACAACAAATCACCATATGGGTACACCAACCGATAGCCTATACCCTTGCTATGGCACCGAGTGACAGCAGTTGTGTACAAACAGAACTGTATTAAATATCTTTATGTAAAAACAGTTACAAGCAATGACACGGAGGCTGTCTTTTATGTTAAATGCACATCAATACTTGGTCCAAAGGCTGGGACGATCGCGGGAACATATTGTGCCATAGCCTTGGCTGATCCTTTGTACAGAGCTTAGGTCACAATTTCACCCATAAGGCTTAATTCATTAGCAGTGGATAAAACATTCAGCCCCGTTGGACTTCAAGCAGCAGTAAAGCCGCTCCAGCCCATTGTGTATCTGCTGTGACTACATGGTAGCATGTGTAGATAATACATATATATGACTTCGGGGGGACAACAGATGGCTTATATGTTGTCCAGACTAGATCTGTTTTGAAATCGGCTGATGCTAATCTGCAAGACAGTTAGCATGAAGCCATGACCCAACCGTTTTTTTTCTCAGATACTGGCAGGTGTTCAAGGGCCCTGAAGGAAAAATCCACAAACCACAGAAGCTACAGATCCCTGACAGCACTATCAGCCTGCAGAATTCAGCACTACGAGGCAGGCCCCATCCTCATAATATGAAATCGCCAATCCTCATTGGTGCAACGTAATCCCCGATTACACATGACATCATCATTTGGACCTGTTAGCACTCACAGTTGGTTTGCTTTGGCAGTCAAGAGGCATTCTCTACAGGCAGACCTCCTGTTACCATTTAATGTTCATAAATTAGCGATACTCAATGATATTAAAGTCTCAAATTTTTTTTTACTCACCACCAAGTTCCCTATGACCATGACCAACATGAACACCAGGATGCAGAGAGGCTGCCCGGCCACTTCCATACAGTCCCACATGGTCTCGATCCATTCTCCGCACAGCACCCGGAACACAATCAGGAAGGAGTGGAAGAAGTCCTTCATGTGCCAGCGGGGCAGCTGGCAGTCCATGGAGATCTTACACACACAGTCCTGGTAGTTCTTGCCAAACAGCTGCATGCCCACCACAGCGAAGATGAAGACGATGATGGCCAACACCAGCGTCAAGTTGCCCAGGGCGCCCACTGAGTTACCGATGATCTTGATGAGCGTGTTGAGGGTGGGCCAGGACTTCGCCAGCTTGAAGACTCTTAACTGACGGAGGGAGAAATTTGAAAACAAACATATGATGCTGCTCTTTCATTAGAAACCGAGTTCATGTTTGAGGCATCTTCAGACAAAGAGACATATGAGTTTGCATGACATGAAATAAAATCACAGTTTCCCATTACCAATCTGAAGGAGCGTAGCACAGACAGCCCCTCTACGTTGGAGAGGCCCAACTCCATCAGACTGAGGCAAACAATGATGCCGTCAAAAATGTTCCAGCCCTGTTGGAAGTAGTAGTAAGGGTCGAGGGCAATCAACTTCAGCACCATCTCAGCTGTAAAGATCCCTGTGAACACCTGGAACAGACACAGAGTACAACACAACACTTAGAAGAGGAAAAATACCAAAACGTCCCACTGAAGTATAAGTAATGTTACGTTAAGCTCTACTTAAACAAATGTGAAAATACTGATGTAAAAATCAACTTAAGTAAAAGTAAATAGCAATACATGTACTCAAAGTAAACAGAATATTGTTGTGTGTAATCTTATCAGTTCAAACTAGAATTGTTTTAACTGAAAAATAAAACAAAACATAATTGTGGTTGTAATTAGCTACTTACAGGCTAATATAGCTACTAATAAAAAATAAATCAAGCTCTCTTGAAGGAGCATAAACAAAATCGCCAACTGTGAATAGTGAAGTTATTGTGAAGCGCATTTTAAGCAGAGCTGGCAATCCTCTTTTATTAGTTTCTCCAGCCCGTAGTAGTGAAGATAGACAGGATAAAGAGGAGAGAGATTTAGAGACAGCATAGTTTGAACACATGCCACCACAGTACAGGGCTGCTTGCAGCACAGTACACTGACCCAAATAGGTGCAACAACCTTAAATGCACCTAAAAATAAAGTCTTCAATATGTTTCACATCTAATGTGTTATGAAACTTGAAGACAGGTTTTCTAATTTACCAGTAGGGGGAGATGAACAAATACAAATGAACTTAGCATAAAGATTAAGCATGTTAATATTTAACAACATGGTTTTGTTTGGTGCTCTCTACATAATTTGCAAGCAATTATCTCCCTAAGTCCTACTCAGCCTAACTGGGGAGAAAAAAGCATGCTGCCTGATATAGAAATACATTATCTGAGTGACGTGTTCTTATATTCTTTCCTTTGTGGGTTTACTGTCTCTTTAATGAGGCTTTCAGTCCAATCCAGTAGCACTTAGGAGAAAGAGAGTGTTAACCCTGTATCCTGGAAACCTGCCTACTCCTATCATGTCCCCTGTTATTAAAACCCTTACCAGATTGCCCACTGAGAGCATGCCATTGAACTCGTCAGTCATGGGGTAGTGCTCCAGGGCCATGAAGAGGGTGTTCAGGACAATGCATATGGTGATGCCCAGATCCAGGAAAGGATCCATCACCATGAACTTCACCCAGTCCTTAATCTTCAGCCACCAGGGGCAGCAGTCCCATATCAGGTACTTCTTGGCAAATGTGTACCAGCAGGGATGGCACTTCTGCCTCGACTCCTCCAGCTCTGCAAGGAAAAACCAAAGAGCGCCTGGCTACAGCTGGACTGTTCATCTACAGGTTTTGTAAACAGTTTTCTGCAAACAGAAAATCTAACATCTGTTTTCTTTTGAAACATCACCGGCTTTACCTTACCTGATGTATATTCTTGATTTAAGATGTGGATTTTCACAGATAAATTTGTGATGACAAAATGTGATGAGGCCATGAGTCTCAGCTTTCACATTTTACCCCAAGCATGTTGTTATTGGAGGGAACAAAAAGCCAGTAAGTAACTAAATAACTCACCATCCATGGCATCACTGAGGAAGCTGACAGAGCTCATTCCTCGTTTCCTGTGCAGTGGATGAGGCTCAGTCACTGAAGGGGAAGGCAGCAGACCAGGTCTGGGAGTCATCTCTTCCACACAGGTGGGCTCCTGGGACACAAGCAAGGAAAAACACAGATTGAAAGCACTGCATCCCAATATGAATACACATTTCTCTCCTGTCTTAGCTGAGATGATCTTCCATCACTCACTGCGTCCTCCTTGACCTTCTCCATACTGCAGGCAGGCATGGAAGTGGGGGTGTGCAGGCCCACTGTGGTGACTCCATTCTGGTCTAGGGAAATGTTGAGTCTGCCATTGATGTTGAGGCTGGGGGTGAAGACTTGGGAGCAGTGGCTCCTCACGCTGCCGGTCCTCCTCTTCCAGGGGGTTGCGGTTGAATTGGTGCGACTCCTCATGGTGTCCCCGTGAATGCTGTACTCGTCGTCCCCAAAGTCCGCCTCTGAGTTGTTGCGTACCCGGAAAGAGCTGAAGATGCTGTTCTGGCTTCCTCTCCGGGTGCTGAGGGGGTGGGAGGAGAGGGTGGCCAGGAGAGGGTGGAGGGGCAGGGGAGACAGAGGAGGCTGCAGAGACACAGAGGATACATTAGTTTCTCTGCTTTTTTACATTAAACATTAAAGGCTGAGTCAAACGTCAAGGCTTGGAGTCCAGTACCACTGTCTCATCAAAAGGGTCAGACTTCTCTTCAGCAGCCTCCTCTGCTGTCTCCTCTGATAGCGTCCTGTGGGATCTCCTCCTCCTGCTGCTCCTCCTCGTGCTCCCCGTCTTCAGGCAGAATGGGGACAACTCCGGAGACAACACGGAGTCCGTCTCCTGCGCCTGCCTTTTTGCTGCCAACTTCGCAGAGAAAGAAATAATGTCGATGAAGCCATTTCTTGGGTTAGACGTTTGAGATTGAAAAAGCCCAAAATTCATGTTGAGTGCACATTTTTAAAAATCCACACTAAACTAAACTTACTCTTTGCTCTCTCCGTAGGTGCTCCATAGCCAGCTGAAACTCTCTCTCTTTCTGCCAGGCCTCAGCGATGGTTGCCTGATTCTGCTCCTCGTAGGCCATGGCCACGACAGCCAGGATTAAGTTGACCAGGTAGAAGGAGCCCAGGAATATTACCAGCACAAAGAAAACCATGTAGGTCTTTCCAGCTGAGCGCAGAGTCTGAGGGAGCAGAATTTAAACATTCACACATTATTTGAAATTTGAGTATAACTATTGTTTTCTACGTTCACATATAAATTACTTCAAATATGTCATTTAAATGTGGGTACATAGTATAAAGATACTTGATGAAAAGACATAAGATTTAAAAGCTGCACCTGGTGAAACAGTTTTTCCCAGTAATCTTGTGTCATGAGCCGGAACAGGGCCAGAAAAGCCCAGCCGAAGCTGTCAAAACTGGTATAGCCATAGTTAGGATTCCTCCCCATCCTTAGGCAGTCAAATCCATCTGGACATTTCCTATAATGTACAACTGACAGTTAACACTTGATTTAAATTCAAAAACAGAGCAAAAAAGGGGGGAAGACAGTTGACTGTAAATTGGAACTGAAAAGAAAAAAGTTAAACAGTTAAAAGAAGCTGGGACAGATACCTGTAGTCCTGCTGCTTTATCAGAGTTAAAACATCTCTACTATCTACATGCTGTGACATCTGACTCCACATGGGAAGGGAAGCGGATGAGTCAGTAAGTACGAGCGCTGGTATCGTCACCATTATTTAAACTGAAGGGGGCACTTGAAATTTGTTCCAGGCAGAGGCACTAAAATGCATTGGAGCAAAAGGGATTATGCTGAGCCAGATGGATATCAAGTTGCAGTTCAAAAATTTTCAGCTTGATGCCTCCATCCTTGATCTTTATTGTCAGCGGAGTGGCATTATAGCAAATATTTCAGCTAAGAACAAGCTGGACTGTCATGTCAATCTGAGGGAAGCATAATTTCATAATGGCAGGGAAACAGCTGGGTGGCTGCATATCGCTGTGAGAACAGCTGTAGATCTCACCATCCAACCAGGCAGGCTGTAAAGCCCACAGCATCCTCCTGTCAGGTCCTTCCCTCTGAAACACAGAGGGAAGGACCTGCGTATATCTGGTGAATGGATTCACTCAACACCATCAACCGACACAAGAGGAGGCAAACCCTAATTGGCTCAAACAGACAACACAGAGGAACTGGAGAGTTCATTTCCAGACATGAGATAAAACAATTTTGCAAAACTTGATATAGTAGCAGAAGACAGAACTAATGGCCACTGAGCAAACATTGCTATGACTGAACACTTCCTGTTGTGATAATTGGCTAAGACACTTAAAAGTGGCTAGATTTTGAACAGGCATATCTCATGTCCCATTTCAGGTTCAGTCATGAAATTGTGTGCATCTCCTGATGGGAAATAAATTGGTAATGGGACACGGAATTTTTTTTTTTTAACTTTTGCAGAAAATTCAACAGGTTGAACAGGCATACACTGACACTTGCATGGTACTGGCAGAGGTATGCGCTCTCTTGAGGTCTATAATAGTTTTACACTTTGCTCAATATCACACGTTGAATTTGTTGGGAGTTTGGGAATATCATACCTGAACAGGCACAAATTCCCCTCAGTATTATAAGCACAGGCTCTTTGGCTGGTGACAGGTTCATTTTGCATCTTTCAATCCTAATTTTCAATATTTGAATCAGAATAACATTTTGTTGAAAAAAATATATATCATCCCCCCTTGCAAGGACATGAAATAAGCTACAAAACTGGCTCAACTCTTATTTATTTATTTATTTTAACTTAAGAATTTTCTTACTAAACTGAGCTTGATAAACAGAGATGGAAATTTCTAGAAATTGTATCTGGAGGTGCTTCCAGGAGTAAGGTCTGTTTTGTGAATACAGGTTATGGTAAAACTGCCCAGATGAATCTAATGATGTGGCTGCTAATCTCATCGCTTCACTAGTTGTTGATGCTGTCAACTGAACGTGAATGTGAAGCTTGTCATGCAATGAGATATTGCTATAAAAACAAGGCACCTGTTAGGCCAAATGTGCTGGAGGTTTCTATAGTAACAGTACCCTGGAGACTGCTGTTGCATGTGTACATCCTGAGTTAGGGCTCCTCTAGGAGAGCTGCTTTGCCACACTTCCTCGCTGTGGGATTTCCCTCCACACAGACAACACAAAGAGCATCCACAGCTTGCACTGAGAATGTCATGCTGTGTTTCCTCTTTTTCTCCGTGCTTACCTACAACATCAACAACAAGCCAAAGCAACTGCAGAAACAATTAAATCCTAGATAGGGGAACTATATAAAGGCCTCCTTTTATATGGATCACGTCCATATAAAAATCTTTAACTGGGGTCTGGTGTGTCAGAGCTTTGGAAATATCATCATCCATGAAGATGCGCTTTGATCAAGGATTAATGAAAAATGTCAGCTAAAATGTTTCTATTATTTATACAGGGCATGTTTTACAGTGCACCACAAAGTGCTTGCACATTGTGTAACAGAACAGCAGAGGAGCATCTGTCAAATGCAACAAAGAGATATCTGGATTTAATCCCAAATAAGTTCCATTCTATATGGGGTTGGAGTTTGTGGCTTCCATCCCTGCATCAGGCTGGGCAAGGGCAAAAGTTGAAACAGTCCACAGTGATCTGGTCATAATCCTTGATGCACATTGTCTTTAAGATATGAAAGGGATAAGCATTTGCCTGAAATCTACAGTAGGCTTTATAAGGACCAGCCAGAACCTTAAAGCAACAGTTTAGCACAAACTTGTTAACCATTGAGGCTGAAAATGTTTGTTTGTTTTTCCGTGTGTGTGCATTTGTGGCTTTGTGTGTTTGTGTGTGTGTGAGTCATCATTATGTATCCAAAGCTTTAATTTGGAAATCTACTCAGGGATTACTTGTTGGAATACACTCAAAAGATTAAGCATCCTCTATGTTTTACGTCCTCTCTCTTGACCTGCTTAATATCTTGTCTCCATGGCTAGCTTCAAAAAACACAAAAGTCCAACAAAAATGTAACACCAGTTGAAAAGGCTGTCTTGATCATTTTATTCACAAAAATGTAAGCAACTCTAAAATTTAGAACACAGTATCCTGACAAATCTCTGTCATTCTGCACATTTGAAATGCTAACATAAATAACATACTCTTGGCTATGGCAGAACAGCCTTAAAATTAAAGGGAGAATAAAAGGACTAATCCTCATTGTTCTCTTATTGTCCAAACAGCCATTATAGAAGCCATTAGAGACTGCTGAAAAGATTAAAACTGGGCTGTGAATGAAACTGGATGTGGATCGCGAGTATCTGTGCTCCACATTGTTAGAGCTCCTCAAAAGCCAGAAATACAGCACAAGCTTTGTGCATGACAACAAATGAAAAAAGTCAAATTGCAGCTATTTGTAGGTAAACGCTGGGACAGCTGGATGAGTCAAATCAGCACCGGTCTGATCTTACTGACCTACTATTTCAGTGAGTTTAATGATGTCATATCCCCCTGAATGCCCTCAAATGTATCCTCTGACTTGAACACAAATTATTGAATCAGATTTTCCTTCTTGGGAGATTAAGTTCCTGTGTATTCTGGGAGGGTGTTACTGAGAGAGATTAAAAACAACAGAGTTTGCTGCGCTCTCATGTCTTCAAAGATATATTACCATCTTCCATTGTCCGTATGCTTATTCTATTAATTAATTAAAATGTTATGCAAGTCCTAACCATGGCTATAAAGTCTCATAAGAAAAGTAAACCATTTGCAATGGATTTTGATTTTAGCAAAACAAACATTCGCACCACACCTTACCTTCCTTCTGTGTTGTTTGCTATCATCCATTATCTTATAATAATAAACAATAATTAATTAAAAAAATAAGTAAATAAAAATAAACACCTATGGTGTTTGTTGCCAGTTGTTGAAACCATTGGATTTCAGATTCACACAGATGGGTATTTAGTTCACTATAACCCTTGAACTAGGCCTGGCATGGGCGGAGCCGTGCTGTTGTGCTTGTTTCAAAAGCATTTGGATTTATAGGATTAATCAGTGCGTAGGCTGAGTAGCAATATTTGGATGGTTTCACACTGTGCTTTCATTGGGGGAAAAGTCCATTACTTCACAGATAAAATATCATCCATGCATCATGTCCACTTTTTTTCTGATATCTCATTTCACAAGACTATAGATGCCGGGACCTGATAGTGATTTTTTTTTTTTTAATGAAGCAAGCAATGCTTATTCAGCATATCAAATGAGGTTTCATTGTTGTTTTAAGTTGTAAGTATCTGAATTGAATACATTGAATTGAATTGTTTGAATACAATTATTGCTTGACATAGTGCATCTTGTGCATCACAAATTCAGACATAAGCATTGCAACTGGACACTTGGAGAACGCACAGCTCTGAGAAATCAGTACAGTATCTCATCTCAACAATAACAGAATATCCATGTGAAGTGATCCCGTTCACTCCGGTTAACCTAATCGTGTCATGGAGCTTTTGAGATGATGAAATCTCAAAAGACCCCCTCTCTCCAGCTGGCAACTCCATGTTTCACAGTAAAGGGTTCCAGTGGAGCCGGGGCGATTAACCACACCACATGTCATCTTACGTACAGCCTCTCTCATGCTACACCCCACCCTTTGATGAGATTCTTCTATACATTATATCTTTAAGTCATGGATTGACAATATGAAGCTTAAAGCACATCATCTATTACTGTATCTGATTTTATTTTTGTTTTACAAAACCTATTTGCGCTAGGCCTAAACAAGGTCTTTGTCAAAGCACATGCTCAAGCCGCTGTATCCCATTATACACATGAAAGAGCATGGGGTCAAAAGCCTCAGCATGCAAAACAATTTATTATATAATACTGTGCACATGATTAACAATCATACATGACTCAATATGCACTTACCCTGCATCACTTCCATATCCACATATTAAGGCATCCTTTGCTCCTTCAAGTTTGTAAAAATTATCTGCAGAGAGAAGAAGAAAAAGTAAAACATTAAAGTATTAAGTTAACTTTATTCTAGTAAATGTGTATTCTAGTACTCTTGTATATCTGTGCATGTGTGTAATGCTTCTTCCCAACACTGGTCACTTGATTTGTTAAAGAAACAGCATGTTGGAAGTTTTCGGCAGTGGACTGACCTTCACTGGTGAGGAAATCTGCTCTGGAGCTCCAGGTCCTGTTGTTGCAGATAAAGGTTTCATTGGGGTTGTAGGAGGAGTTGACACAGTGGGAGAGGCTGCGGATGCACTTTTGTCGCAGGATCCCCATGAAAAGCTGCAGGCCAATGAGGGCGAACACACTGAGACAGAAGACAGTCAAGATCATCACGTCTGCCAGCTTCTTCACAGACTGGATCAGAGCGCCCACAATAGTCTTCAGACCTAAATGGAGGAAACAGCAGTTTTAGTGACACTACATCCCCCGATGTCTTATAGATCATGTTTCATGGTTTCCCAGTTAAAACTGAGCCAGACAGCTGGATTTCAGCTATGAGTTCAAAACTCAAAGAAGCAACAGCGGCTAAGTTGGAGCTGCCTAAAAAGATGCTCAGTTTAGTAAATGTTTTATTACTTACTAGTAACATAAAAGAGACATGCAAAAGGGAATCCCCTGTCATCACAGACCAGGAGTGGAAAATGAGACCCCCATGAACTTGAATTTCACATTACCTGGGATAACAGAGATGGTTTTCAGCGCTCGTAAAACTCTGAAGGTTCTTAATGCTGAGACATTTCCAAGGTCTACAAATTCTGTCACGTATCTGGAATTTGACACAGAGAGATTTGTGAACTTTAGCAAGGAGATTTATCAATTTATCAAAGTATACATGTTAGGTATGAGATCCTTCAGCATCACTTACACATCATCATGTCACTATAACCTTTTAATATGGCTAACTAGCTCTTGGTTTCATCCAGTCATCATTTGATCTAGACTTCAAACTGAACCCTCTTCAGTGACGTTCAGGCTTATTCCTAATGTTGCAGTTGAGATTAAAGGGTCCTTATCATGAAAATGAAATGAAAATGACATAAGGGAGCGGCGTAGCGACCCAGTAGAGAAAAACTAGCGCCTGGTTAAGCGAGCTGGACAATGAAAAGAGTGAAGGAGCAGAAGTAGCAAGAACAAACATTTTTCAAAGTATTTGAATCACTGCAACCGCACAAGTTTTTTTCCTCATACAGTCATAACTGTGCACAAAAAAAATTAGGCTCAGTAGTTTGCAAGATTAGCCACAGACACACAGACACATGGACAGACAGACACACTCCAAACCAAACACATAATCTCCTGGTGGAAATAATAATTTTGTTGCAGAGGATGCTTTCATGTAAAGAAAGTGGGGAATCCACCATCTTAAGTTGCATTAGTTTTTCAGACAGTTCAGTGAAGCTGGACAGAAGAGAGAGAAACAACAAGCAGGAGTTTGGATTTTAACTCATGAGATAATATGACCGACATATAAGACTGAGACTGCAGCAAATGCATCACTAAAGTTACTAACATCCTTGAGTGTGACTACACAAAACTCCTTTAATGACAGTGTTTTCAAACACAGCCAATGACCTGTCAGAACAATCAGTCTTGGACAATAAAGCATCATGAATAGATCACCTGTCTAATCCACCACCTGCATCACTGAGTTACAGCTCACACATCTACGACATCCACAACGGCTTATAATAGTCATGGTGTTTCAAATCAGCACTGAGGACGACCGGCCATAGCCACTTTGAAATTACTAGAATATTGAATGAAGGGATGAGAAAGTTACCTGTCCATTTTGGGCTGCGGCCAAAATGTTTCCACAGAGTTAATGGAGATGATAGTAAATTAACTATAAAGTCAACTTGAATCACTAAGCATCACATCTTGACTGGGCATTTCAAAGTTTTTGAACTCTCTCAACTGTTACACTTGAGATCACAAAGGCTGTTTCACATCTGTTTCAGCACCATGGACAGCAGAAGTCATCTAATCTAACATCTAATTCAGTGCACTGTCTCAAAATAACTTTTTTTTTTTAATATGTCTCATACATTTTGAGTTTAATGTTACATATGTGCATCAAATCAAATGAAATCTTCAATGAAACAATTGGACACAATTAGTGAGACTGAACATGACATCATCACTACTGGAGAATATTTCTTTTAGACTTTGCACTTTGCAACAGCACATATGACAGAGCAATATTCAGATTTCAGTCAAATCATCTACAAGTGAAGGCAACCAATAAATGAGTAAATACGATCACTTCACAAAAGTTAATTCTAATAATACTGAGAGCATTACTTACGCCATGACGATGACAGAGAAATCCAGCCAGTTCCACGGGTCTCTCAAGAAGGTGAACGGTCCTACACAGAATCCTCTCGCTAAAATCTTTATTGCTGACTCGAAAGTGTAAATGCCAGTGAATGTATACCTAAAAAAATATTAACGGAGAAGAAAAATGCAGTTTTAGCATTAAATCAAATGGCGAATAAGTTCTACAAATTCAGAACTGATTTAAGCTTTTAAAAAAAATTGCAATTATCAAAGAAAGGTATAAAATCAGAGTCAAAACAATATATCGCGGTTCCCACACTGCGTCAAAGTAAAATCCCCTGACTTTTCCATGATTTTCCATGACCAAAATACTGAATTTTCATGACTTACCGTGTCATTTTTAAAAGCACTTCAGAGGTCTTATTAAAGTTCATCATTCTGTTTAATTCTGAGGAGGAAGTGAACATATTTGGCTAATAACTAGTTACTGATTTCATGACAAAATTTCATGATATCCAAACCCCCTGAATTTCCCTGCATGGAATAGACTTTTCAAAATTCCATGACTTTCCAGATATTCCATGACTTTCCAGATATTCCATGACCGGTGGGAACCCTGATGTACAAAACGCAAAACAACAACAACAACGTGCACAGACTCAGCCTGTAATTCACTGAATGTTACTGATAATCAATACTGACTTTTACTCATGAGGAATGATGTCTGTGACTGATTGTCTGCAGGAGACAAAACATTGTAGCTGCACAGTTCTAAATATAACAGATATAATACAAATACTAATATTTGTAAGATGGTTTAGGAGGACAACAATGTGAATTGTTTCCAGTTCAGATGGACGTATAAACAACTAAAATGTCTTTCTCCTTTTCGATGCAGATGGCATGCTGCATGTGAACGACCCCCTAATGATGACAACAGGCCTCAGCTTTAATTGCTGTCATTTGGACAGGACAATGCTCATGAAGACTTTTAAGTGACAATGGCTAATTTTCATTCCACACCACATGCTTTGTTCACTTCGATATGTGGCATTCTGAGTGCAGTAAATATTCCATGCATATTCTGTACTTACATGTCAAATGATTCTCCAATCACAACTGACAAAGCAAGAAACCCTGGTAAAGCTCAGTACTGGAAAGATGCAGCACAGTTTAAATTCCTGTCCCATACAGACGCTTTATAATCACACAACTGAAAACAGGGTAAAAAAATATACTCACTCCAGGTACTTGGTCCATGGTGCCGGATCAGACATTGCCATGAAACAACAGTTGGTCAATATTGTGCACATTATGAACAGGCTGAACAATGTGAGAAAGGGTTAAGGAAAGTGCTTTATGAAATGTATAATTCATTTAAAGTTATCATACAATCTGTGACAGAACAGTTGAGTCTTCGTCAGTGAGCTCACAGTGTACAAAATAAAGGGGAAGCAACCATTGTTTCAGTGAAAATAATCCTATGGAATATATCCATTAGGATAAAATGACTGAAAAAAAGATCCTTGCATGTCAAAGGCTTTACAGCTAAATGGAGATTATAGAAAATCGTCAAGACAGGCAACAGCAAATTCCATTTAACATTAAACTTGGATAGTGATATCATTCTGTCTTTTAACCAATGGAACCAAAGCACAGGGATAGCTGCTATTCCGAGAAATGAAATTAATATTGTGGTTGTAACTGCTGAGATATGACTGAATTTCAAATCACATCTGACTACATTTCAAATCATTATTGGTGTGGAAATTTGTGATTATTTGAGTTTGACTTGAACTCCCTTTTAATTTCAGTGCTCCAGGAAGCAGATTTTAGAGTTCAGAGATATTGAATCATGCAGATGTGAAATAATGCACTTAAATTAGATTTTATTCCAAAATGAAATGAAAATGTGGACTCATTGTCAATCATAGCTGTTCTTGTTGTTTTTCCTGCAGTTATGGAGAATCACGGCGGATAATACTTGTTGTGCAAGTGTGCCAGTGCCAGATGCTTTGTTATTATTAACACATAAGTGTTGTAGAATACAGTAGAAAGATTCCCTTCTGTATGCAAAGGACAAACAGGCCGCCTGAGAACTAATAGGCAGCCGTCACATGATGTAAAATCTCCTTGCTCTTATTTCATTTTGGAGATTAAAAGAGGGATATCAGGGGATTTGGTTTGTGATGCCAGAGACGAACATTACAAAGCTGTTTCAAAAATGGGACTATGGAAAAATCCAATAGAAAGCTACGGGAGGAAATCGGTAAATATTATAAATTGGCTTATCTGTCAGAATAGGATGCGGGGAGTGGCTTCTACACTTTTTGTGGCATGAGATGAATATCTTGCTAAGGTTTTTGTTTTCCACAGAGCTTGCTGACACATGATCTAATCCTCATGTCATGACAATAGCCAGGATATTCTGACGTTAATACTTCCACTTTCAAGTGAAACAATTTGATTGGTTGTCAAAATGTGTAGTTGAGGCAAAGCGATTAGTGCGTGAAATTCTATACTATGTGCACCTAAAATCTTTACTCATCCATTTAAAAAAAAGTCCCCCCATCAGCATCATATTGGTCAAACCATTTTCCCAGAAAAGAGCGGTGAGCCACTATTACATTATTGCTAATTTCATTAATATGTTTATCCATCAGCAAACTAATTAAAGTGACAGATTATGTGATCAAATGCCAACAAAGAGAGACTAACCTGGCTTGCTTCCCCAAACAATTACATCATTATTTTACATAATTAGTGGCTATATTACATCACTTATTGTGTGCAGCAGCAGGCAGAGATAAAGGCACTGGTGAATCAAAAAGGATATGAATGGACTAAAACTTTTATGGCGATTGATCTGATGAAGTGAAATGGACTAATTATGTAAAGCGCAGAGGTGGCACTGAATCGGAAGATGGCCTTCCCTTTGTTAAGTACTATAAATGTCTGCAGGGTAAACAGAAAAAAAAAACACAAATCAGTGAGAAAATCACATCTTTCAGACACCATTTATAGCAATCAGTTAACACATGCATTACACAGATGTCACGCCTCTGTCTGACGTGAGAATTTAAAACCTTTAAGACCAGTCACATGTACATTTTAAACATTTTTATTAGCCATTTTAAAGGTTATACTTTTTTTAGCTTTTATGCCAGGTGAGATTTTCAATGAGTAGCCATTCATTTTCAGTTGCTGACTGCCTAGTCTCTCTAGGTTGCAGCTTGCGACTTAAACAAAGAATTGGACGTTCCCCATCCTCCTTTCCCTGTGCTAGAACAGCTCCAAGACCCCAGAAGCATCAACTTGAACAACAAATGCCTTTCCATCAGATGAGCACTGAATTGTCTTCTGCTGGAGACGAAGAATGTGATGTGATGATGCATCACCACATTGTTACTTAAGGGTTTACTTCAAGATGATTCAATTAGGAGGATTATTCGTGAGGTTTTTAAATGCAACTGAGGTGCTGTAAGGAGCTCTATAGACTGTCTTGTCGGTTGAGTTTATAATGGTCCCATTGCTTTGTCAATTTTTGGTTTAAGAAAATAAATAATGGTGTACCTTTCCCTACTTTGGGCTTTTGCCATCCTTTATGTTGCACAACATGTTACTGGTCTTAAAGGTCTTAAACTCTCAAGACAGAGGTGTGACAAAAGTACACTGATTTTTGCAAAGGAGGGTAAAAAGACAAAAAGTCATTATAATTAAAATCAATTATTTTGCCATTACAAAATAACTCTCGGTGCACAACTGGATCAAGGGATGAAAAGCAAGTTCTGTAAGCTGCTCTGACCAGTAATTCAACCCTTCCCTCTGACCAGCAGGGCTCGTAGTATATCTGCTCCGTTGAGTCTAGGACTACGTCTACCATCTGTGTTGACATCCCACATAAGCACTTCTGCCTCCAAGAAAGCACTGCACTATTGTCAATATGGTCAACAAGCAAGGCTGGTTGAGATAATGGAGGCAACTCCAGTGCAGACTGAACCTATCCCGAACAGATGTGGCATTTATTTAAATATTTTTTCATCTTTGGATAATCCTCCCATCCAGCAGTCCATCACATGCCAAAACAAAGAGACCCTGAGAATGACTGCCACATCCTTTTTCATCGCTGCATAAACGGACCATTAATGGGCAGAGGCCTGATCTACCGACTCTGTGAGTCAAAACGTGCTAATCTCATCCCAGTGTCCAGTAAGAAATGTACTTGTGCTGGGCTCCTCTTAACTAATTGTTATTCAGTGCTTCTTGAAGAATTACTGACATATCATGTTCACAAGTCCTGAGGATCTTTTTATTGATCATGTTATCGTGCACTCAAAAGGGCCGGTCTGTATCGGTAAAGTGCAGCAGGACATTATATACAGTACTTGGCACAAGAGCTTTCGTTAATGCTAATAATTTGCCAACAGTTTATCAACAGTTAAATTTTGTGCCACCAATAGCCCTTTTCTGAGATACAAGGAAATCAGCTTCTTTAAAATAGTATAACACCTCAACTGGTATATGGCACCAAACTCTGCAAAATAAACTTGTTCAGAGTGAAAAATTTAAAGAGCATATGTTCTATGATATTAAAATTTCTGTTATGTGAAAGAGAAAAGATGCAATACTGACTTAATCCCCCCCTTCTAAAAGATACCAAAAAGCAAGCCAATTTCATTAATGGCCCTCAATTGGCTGTAGATTAGGTTAGACAACAACAACAACAACAACAACAACAACAACAATAAACCCCTCTCTTGTGCAGATAACCCAAACCCTAAATGATAAAGTTCAAAGTTGTCATCAGGTACAATATTGGACAGAAAATAAACTCCCATCAAAATCCAAATAAGTTTACTGAACCTGGGTTCATTCATTCCTAAACACAACAAATTATATGAAAATGGAAACAAAATAACTCACAAATGTCCTCAAGTCAATTCACCATGAGGCAACTACCAATATTTTATGAATAGGCTATTTTACTAGTAATAATAAATCAATGTACACTGGATTTTTATTCATGTAACCATGATTAGAAAAGTTCCCTCAGTTGAACAAATGTCATATCCATTAATAAAGCACATATGACTCTTATAATCATCACTTAGACCTCTCAAATACAAGAACTCCAGGCCAATCTCTTTCACACAATTGAAGCACCTGTAGGACAACAGCAGTTTCTATACATGGGAGGTCAAAATGCCATCATGCTACTTTGTACAATCTGCCTCTCACTGCATCGTTATTCTAAAAAGGGAATTTAGTCCTGAAGTCATTTAGGCCTGCAAAGAAATACAGCTTTTCAATCAAGCAATGTTGTAAATTGTGCCAAAAAAAGCAAAAAGCAAGATGTAACAGGATCAAAACCGATCCAAGTCAGGCTTGTAGTTTGGAAATGCAGAATAAATGACATACTGTATGTCAGATAAATCATATGTTCAGCCAAACCTACAATGTGGTGGATAGTGTGCTGGATCACTGCAAGCTGTTTGCAATATTAATCAAATTAAAAGCACTGACCAGAGCATTTGTCATTGTGCATCTGTTGGGTGGAATTTAATTTTGACCCAGTGAATGACAAATCTTCACTGTCTTTGACCGTTTCACTCAGGTGCCAATAAGGACTGAATCTGTTCTCTGCAGATAAATACAAATGAGCCATTCTCAAGTGACCATTTTCCAATCAATATTGATCATGCCTGTAGATTTCTGCAGACAAAAAGCCAAGGAAACAATTCTTTGAATTGGGTTCTGGATCACACTGAACTTTAGAAATCAGTGTGACATGAATTTGCTTCATTAAACTGCATGAACAAATGTTTTCTTGCCCACAAGGTGCCTTTGAAGTTTATCATAGACCAAAATCTGTCCAGGAAGTGTTTTTGACACCTGGTTCTTTCAATGGCTCTTAGTTTGTTTTGTTTCGTGTCATCTGTAAATTATCCATAAATTATCTCCTTTAATCGTTACTAACAGGTAAGGAGTTTCCTGCGTTTCAATTAGATTTTATGGTAAACTGCGTGGCGTACCAAGAAGCTAAGAACACACACACACACACACACACACAGACACACACTGAAACTCTCACCCTGTGGTTCTTGAAGTAAAAAGGATCAATGTCTTCCAGTGGTACCCCAATAAGCTCTGTAGGGATGTCACCATAGATGCGTGGGAGCTGCTTGCCTGCCTCCAGGTCGGCCCTGGGTTTGGG
>OMLF01042500.1:3925-23267 GCA_900302615.1 Holocentrus rufus | reverse complement strand
TTCAACGTCAGTGTTTTGTTATTCTGTATATCTAACACTCATGGAATGTCTCTGGACCCATCAAATCGCTCGACCGGATGTAACTGTTGTATAATGTATAAATTATTTTGGTTACAGATAGAAAATGTCGAGACCAAGGACTCGGGAAAATAGGCTTTCCTTTTTACTAGTTTCGTAGAGTACTAGTTTCATAGCATACCCAAATTTAAAGTATTTTTTTCTGTGCAGACCTTAGCATAAACCAAAAACCAATGAGAAATTAATTGTTCACTAAGAGCTGTGAGGTGTGTGTGTGTGTGAGAGAGAGAGAGAGAGAGAGAGAGAGAGAGAGAGAGGCAGGCAGGCAGACAGACAGAGTCAGGTAGAGAGTGACACCAACAATCACAATGACAAAAGAGAGCAGAAGAAGTCTCACGGGTTTGATACACCTCAAAGTAAGTTGATAATAATTTGTAGATACTAAGAAACAGTGAAACAGATTAAAAACGACACTGAATGATTTGTGAAGCTGGGGAGCTTTGCAGTCACTGACACTGATGTTTCCACTAGTAAATAGATAAGTATTACACACATTTAGTTAACATTAAACTCTGAACCTGAGTGGTTAAAGAGTGTGAAAGAAGGAAATAAACCACTAGGAACAAGGACTGCGGAATATTTGTCATTCATGACATGAGAACTTGTGACTGCTTGAGTGAAATTTCGTGGTCAGGAAGGGAAACAAGAAGATGAAAAAATTCAATACAGCTTTAGGAGGGATGGAGCACAGAATCATGTTGGAAAAGAAGAAGGCAGAACGGGGCAATGTGATTCTGAAAGAATGGGAAAAACTTCAGTGAAACCACCAGGCCAGGGAGGTTGAAGAGCAAAGGTTAAACAAAATTGGATCCTCCAAATCACTACATGACACTAAACTGAAAATGAGGATGCTAAGCAAGGACATGAAGGGCAGTGGAGGAGGAACAAGATCAACACAGGCAAAGGTTTTAGGCTGAGAGACAAGTATACGCATGATATTACAGCCATCTCTGCACCAGCAATGTATTCCAGTGCAGTGACCAGGAGCAGGGGTAAGCTGGTTGGAGAAGCTGCTCCCATTGTGACGAGAGGAACTGGAGTCAGCCTGTCTGAAATAAAGGATAAAGACTATTCTAATGAGTCAAAACTCTGGAAGAATGGTTCTGGCCTGTTTGGGATGGTTTCTGAGAATAAATGGGATGAGCTGGAGATGCTCAAGCTCCTAAATGAATCGAGAATGGGGAGGAAGACTGTAGTTTACAGCCAGAGGAACAAGGTAGAATATGGTTTTCTTAGTGGTTGACTAGGCTTCTCAGCTCAGTTCAAGCAAAGGTCCACAAATATTGCACTTATGATTTATCCCACTTTGGATTAGAAAACACATTTGAGCAAAGATGTGGCTTGAATTTGAGTTGTTCAGCAGGTTAGAGGGCACACAGAGAGTTTATACAGTATATATATGAAAATGATAAGGCAATGATTCCAAATATATACCTGAAAAACCCCAAACTCCATACAGACCTTGTGACCTTGTGTTATAATGAGAATATTTATAACTTGGCTGTAGTTTAAGTAGTCTGCCTGGTCAACTTCCAAGACTTCAGCTGTAATCAAAGTATTTTTCACTGTATTTTTCACCTTTTTGAAAGAACTCTTTTATGCTGATTATATTTTCATAAAACAAAGAACACTGCATTGAAAGTGTATATAGAATGACCTTTTTAATAAAGACATAAAGACAAAGCATCAATCAACGGTGGATGTGGAACCCTGGTTTACCTGAAGAAGATCCCTTTTGGATCAAAATGTTGTCTTTTTATCACAATAAACAGCGAAAAGGCTACAACAGTGTGCTGGTTTCAACAATTTTACATGCAGTCACACTTGACCCAGCACCTACACTTGATGTGCAAACACATCTCTGGTCTTTACAATACATCAAAGTAAATCAAAACATAAAATATACACATATATAAACTTACAATGGAAAGTCCATTGATAGGTGCCTCATACAGCAGGCAGTGTAACAACAATTGTATAACATGCATGAGGCAACAGTATTTGACTGTAAATCATAGATATTATTTTATAGACTGTACACACTATTGGAGATTTGAGTGCAGGTATGGTGTCAAATACTAAATAAAAACATGTCTTATTCAATATGCATGAAAAAGCGAATAAATGTTTCCAACATAATATCTTCACAAATGGCCATCAGAAGGCCTCTACTGTATGAGGGTGCGTGTATCAAACTAGGAGTGGACACACAACTTAAAAAAGGCACCACTCATAACAAAGGAGCAATTTGCCTTAAATTTATCGTCTGCCTGTCCTGGATATGGGGTTCCTGGCTGTTTCACTGTCCACTAGACTTACTTTTGATTTACCCCAAATCCGAAACGCAGGGTACAAGGGCTCAGTGAATTTTGCATGAAACGTGTACAAGTGGATCAGCGTTCCTGAGGTTATCCAGTAGTAGGAGAGAGTCCCATCCAGCCAATCGAGGAACACTCCTATCCTGCCAAAGTAAAACCTGCGTTGGATGTTTTTTTCAATCCCCACGTCATTGTGCCAGGCAGTTATACCATTGCTGAGATAGCGGTAGGCGGAGAAGCTCACACACCAGGATTTATCGTTATGTCCAAGCTTAGATTCATTGCCCCTCCCTTTCCTGCCCATCCCTTTATATGCAACTCCCACAACAGCCTCCCCACGATGAAGATCTACCTCCCAGTAGCAGCGTCCCGTTAGGCCTTCTTTACACAACACTTGCATAAGTGAGTCAAATTTCTCTGGGTTATCTTCAGATGACAACTCTGGATCCCCCCGGTACGACATCCGTATTATTCCACGTGACACACCAAGTGACTCATATGCAGTGTCTGGGTCCGGAGTGAGTTGGCAGGCATCTGTGAAAGAGAGAAGCGGGGAGTCATAGTTTGAAAGGCTGGCAAGGTAAATCCAATAAAATGTATCTGACAAATATGTTATAATAATCTTACATTTTTTCAGACCACTTTTTAACCAGCACTCAGCTCCCTGCTCCACACTGTTGGACAGACAGAGTTTTAGATAAACAACATTACAAATGTAGACTGCTTTGTTCAAACCCACCAAACTTTATTATAAGTTTTAGTGGAGATCACAAAGTTCCCAAAGATACCAAATATATCCTTCTGGATTACAGGGAAATGTGCATAAAATGGCATGTGTATTGTCTATAATAATGAGAGTTGCAAGCAGCAGATGCAGAATTTGTATGTGACATACAATATGGGGGAAAAAAATTCTAACTTTGAAGCTACTTCAGGGGAATTTAAGGAAAAACATGTAATATGCGAAATAGGAAGGGAGGGGGGTGGAGAAATCTGAATCGTCACTATACTTACTTTAGTCTCTCAAGTCTACAAAGTGGATCTTGCAGTCGGCTTGACAGCTGGCTCACTCCAACGTCTCCTGGGTTGTTGTAGCTCAAATCAAGTTCCCTCATGTAAGTTGGGTTTGATTGGAGAGCAGATGCCAAAGAAACACTTCCCTCCATTGTAATCCCACAAAATGAGAGCCTGTTCACAGAGGAAAAGATCTCTTTACAAAAGTACACACCATCAAACTTTGTAAGTCAATTAGGTAAACGAAGGGCATTAGAGGTGCAAAATCATACAGACTTCAGTGTCTCCAGTTTACACAGCGGATCTCCCACTGCAGCTGAGAGAAGCTTCACCCCTGCATCTTGCAAATCGTTGTCACTTAGGTCCAACTCTCTAAGGTGTGAAGAATGTAAGCTTTGTGTGAACACAGAGGCCAGTGCTTCACAGCATGCCTCTGTAAGGTAACACTGTTTCATCCTAATAATAATAAAAATAAATTAAATTGAAATTACTACATTGGCAGTGGTTTCATACAAACTTAAGACAGAGTATTTTTAAGTGTGGTTTAAGAGGGCTGTCATTTTATTTTCTTTATGACACCTTCATTTAATACATAATGTATGTTCACCTCAATGTCTGCAGTTTACAGAGTGGGCTGATCAGTCCGGTTTTGAGAAACTTCACAGCATCATCGGTTAAGTCGTTGTAGCTGAGGTCTAGCTCTCTCAAGTGGGAATGATCTGCCTGGAGGGCTGCAGCAACACTTTTACAACACCGGCCAGTGAGTTGACAGTGATCAAGTCTGTAAAAACAAGAATAAACAAAGCACATTATGGTTTGCCAAAAGCATGCATTAAATTAAATATGCACTAGAAATGCTGTTATTAACCAATCAGAATTGTGCTGCGACAGTGTTGATACTCACAGTGCTTTCTTGCAGCACCTCACAATTGGAAGAAGTCTTCTCCACCCTTCCAATGATGTCTTATGCTTTTTCAAATCAAACTCATCCCACACCTTTTCTGACACCAAAAGCATGTATGCTATGGCTGAGCAATGGGCTGGTGAGAGATGTTTCTCTTCTTTTTTCTCTGATGCTATGTACTCCTGAATGTCATCCAGAACTGAATAGTCATTCATTTCATTCAAACACAGGAGAAGATTAATGCATCTTTCAGGAGAAATGTCGAACATTTGCATCTGCTTCAGGTACAGCTTTGATTCCTCGATGCTCTCTGGGCTAACCTGGATTTGCGTCAGTATGCCTAGCAGAAGTGCCTGGACAGATTCCACTGAAAGTCCATGAATGAAGCGCAAAAACATATCGAGATGTCCGTCCTTGCTCTCTAATGCTTTATCCACAGCAGCCCTCAGAAACTCATGCATCTGTGGATATCTTGCTTCATCATTGCCTGACTTTTTGCAGTGGAAATATTCATCAATGCTGCCAGTGTGTAACCATGGAACGCATACAAGGCTGCAAGGAACTCTTGAACACTGAGATGGACAAAAAGGTATACGGTCTTCTTGTATAACACAGCCTCTTTTCTTACGATCTCAGTGAACACCCCGGTCTGTACTGCAGCCTCATTAACATCAATGCCAACTTTCCTCAGGTCCTCCTCTGAAAACAAGATTTTTTTCCCAATGAGATTTTCAAATGCAAGCTTCCCTACTTTCAGGAGGATGTCTTTGTCTGACTGCAAGAGTTTTTGCGGATCAGTCTCATCTCCGCCTTTGTACTTCTCATTTTTAAGGGTGGTCTGGATCAGCAAGAAGTGTGTGTACATCTCAGTAAGAGTTTTAGGTATTGGTGCATTTTTGTCTTGGCATAGCATTTGCCCAAGAACCATGGCATAAATCCAACAAAAGATTGGTATCTGGCACAATGTGTATAAACTTCGCGATGGCTTGATATGTGAGATAATCTTACAGACAATGCTCTCATCTCTGAATTTTTTCCTGAAATACTCCTCCTTTTGTGCATCTCTGAAGCCTTGAACCTCCATTGTTTGGCTGATGTACTTGGAGGGAATCTGATTGGTAGCTGCTGGTCGAGATGTTATCCACAGACGTGCAGAGGGAAGCAGATTTCCCTTGATGAGATTTGTAAGCAAAATGTCAACCGATGTTGGCTTTGTTGCTTCAGACACTCTCTTGTTTTTGTTGAATTCAAGTGGAAGTTGACACTCATCAAGTCCATCAAAGATGAAAAGAACATTACAGGCAGACAAAACTTTGTCATCCTCAAGGTCTGTAAGTTCGGGGTGAAACTCTTTCAGAAGTTCAAGAAGACTGTACTGGTCATCAAGAGTCAAATTCAGCTCACGGAGGGGAAGTAGAAAAATGAAATCGATATCCTGATTTGCTTTCCCTTCTGCCCAGTCCACAATGAACTTTTGCACTAACACAGTTTTTCCTATTCCAGCGATGCCCTTGGTCAGCACGGTTTTCACTGATTTGCGTGCACCTCCAAACGGTTTAAAAATGTTGTTGTAGTTAACAGCTGCGTCAACTGTGTGTGCTGTGAATGCAGAATCAATTTGCCACACTTCGTGCTCTTTACTTGACTTGCTTTTCTGGCCAGTGATGTGCACTTCTGTGTAAACTTCATTTAAAACAGCTTCATTCCCCGTAGTGCCTTCCAAAATGTACTCAAATTTTTGCAGCAGATTGGCTTTATGCATTGCTTTAACACGGTCTAGGGTGGCATCCACTGAAAAAGAGTGAAGAGAATGAAACTCAGAAATTGCATTTCTTTAGTGTGTACAAGCCACCAAAGTCTATTGTTTTCAATAATTAAGAAAACTGCACTTACCCTGTGGGCTGCTATAGTCACTGAAAGAAAGAAGAAATAAAATGAAATGCAATATATTGTATTTTACACTGAACTATGGTACATTCAACTAACTATGCATGGTTGGACAGCTGAAACATAGGGGACTGTTCGTTATTTATCATCAGTGCCACCGGAGGGATTCAGGAGCCTTTTTTTTTTTTTTTTACATGACCCCCCTGTCGGAGTCAGTAAATTTTAACATGGCCCTGCATTAAGCCTTATCAAATGATACTCTCCCTGGTAGGGGGGTGGGGCGATTTTCGTTGCGCCCATAGAAAGTAAAAAGCAGGTTGCGCCTGCTCTGCTGGGCGTGGGGGGCAAACACATACTTTTTTGTATTTTTTTTGTCTCCTTCAGTCTACACAAAGCAATGCGAATGACTTACCACTGAAGTGCTGCACCTCTGCCTGACAGCTGTGGTGTGTTTTCTATTAGCAACAGAAGAGACACATCAGGTTTTACAACATTCCCAGCATGAGTCTTTGATAGCATGTGTAATTGTCGAACTTGCTTCACAACAAGGCTCGACACTGCATTCGTGTAATGTGCATGTGATATTTGACTTGGTGTGTGTTGTGGAGGTCGATAAAGCACTCACTTCCACAATGAGACTGCATGGTGACGTTAATACTAACAGAGCCTCCTACACTGCAATTGCTGAGCTGTGGCACGACATTACAGGAACCACTTTTAGCAGTAATCACAGAGTCCACCATCTGACTGCTGTGCAGCCTGTTATTCTGGACACCTGTGGGGCCAAATACATACAGAATGGTCTAAAATGAAATGTACAAGCTTGTATAAACTGTGATGTTAGAAAATAGTAAAATATATAAGGTATATAAGAAGATATACAAGAATATAGGTATTATTTTCCTACCCTGTTCATCCATCATCTTAGTGAAGCCAATAGTGTGTTGAAGATGAGAGTTGGCAGGATTGATCTGAGAAAAAAAATGCATATTTTCCAAAGGAAATTTTGTAATTAATATCAAATGCAGGTCATATATACCACTAAAATATTTGTCTGTTATGTAAAGTTCTTGCCATAATGATTTATGCATTAGGAAGTATATTACTGAAAATGAGATTGTTTCCCGGGGGCATCTCAATGCTGCGGTATTTAACTGGCTCACAGAACTGGCTCAGTTTCTGTGCAATACAAAGGACTAACCTATGATGGGAGAGTAAATTCCACCACCCTTTGGTTTTTAGGTATCATAGAACAGGACATGTAGCAGGGCAGTGGGGAGGAGAAAAATCTACAACAGACTGGCAATATTTAAAGCAGAAATAATTACCTTAGTCCCTGCACTGCTGTGGGTTTGGAGATCAATCGAGACAGAGCTGTGATCTGTTCAGATTCTGCAGTGTTTCAAGTTTTAAATCACCTGAAACAATAAAAGTGGATGTTTTGATAGTGATATATATATTATCATGTTAAGTCTTCACAGGGTGGGGATTCAGAGGTCATTAAGCCTAATTAGACATTCAACGAGCAATCTTGGCAAAAGATGGGAGATGAGGATGGCTAAGTAAGGACAGAAAGATCTCCTCATGTCAAGACTTTTGAAGAGAAGTGTGGGAGATAAAAAGAGACACTTACGTTTACACTTAGGAATTGAATTTAGACATTCAGGATCAAAGTCAACTGTATTTCTTGGTATGTAATATTAGTTTAACAAAAACACAGAACATAGTATAACAAATTCAGTGTTGAGGGGAAAAGATTTTGTAAGAATATAGGCAAGATATAGGGAAGAATATTGTAGAAAAGCGACAAGCAGTGAAACAGTCAGCTCTCTTCAGAAACAAACGACATATAATAACTTTGCTGACACATATTTGGAACAGTGCGGGCAGGTATGTTTACGCACATAATCTGTGGTTTGTGCTAATTCAATTTAAAAGAGAGAGTTTTCTATACTAAATTCATTTTAAAGGCTGGCATTTCTCAATCTCTGAGGTCATCACAGTGGCAGAATTTCCACCGGAGTTTGAAGTGACATTTAACGTTCAAAGAGAGAGCAATGTGGTTTTGAGCTGGACGCGCCATCTCAAAAGCTGAACTACAGCCTGGCAGATGGACTGTGTTGTAATCCACTAATCTTAAAACACGTTGCGCACCTGAAATACGTCTAAACGTCTTAAAATAAATTACATCTATTGCTAAAATCGGAATTATTTAGATACAAAATGCAATTTTACCTGTATTTATGTAGAAATGTTTAATAAATCTCCTCAGCTCACGTATTCATGTGCATAATCCGGTTTTTGAACTGCTTTAGCTCATGTGAACTGCTATAGCAAAAGAATACCGGCAGAGATAAATAAAGTTCTCTTTACTCTACAAGCTCTACAAGATTGTGACAGAATGGGAGGGCCATTCTGTCACAATCTTGTCGCCACCTTTCACAGCTCAGCCCACCACAACCGATATTACTGATAATACACTGGAATGTCCTGTTCAGGTGTAAGTATCGCCGTTCTGTTATTTTACTTGAGTAAACGTAAAATAGTTGGTGTTAAAATCCACTTAAAATGTGTGCATTTGAATCTCTGTGTAGGTTATGGTCCAAGAAAAGTTTATTTGCATTAGGAACAAGTGTAAAACAAACAAACAAACAAACAAACAAAACTTTCCTTCAGAGAATCTCCCCAGCAAAATAAAGAGTGTCTTTTTACAATCATAAACAACGTTTAGGGACTGTTCGTTATTTATCATCAGTGCCACCGGAGGGATTCACGAGCCTTTTTTTTTTTTTTTTTTTTTTTTTTTTTACATGACCCCCCTGTCGGAGTCAGTAAATTTTAACATGACCCTGCATTAAGCCTTATCAAATGATACTCTCCCTGGTAGGGGAGTGGGGCGATTTTCGTTGCGCCCATAGAAAGTAAAAAGCAGGTTGCGCCTGCTCTGCTGGGCGTGGGGGGCAGATCCCCCAGACAAAAAGTTGAATGACCCCCCCTCGCTGGCCTTTTTTTTTAGTGGACCCACCCCTCTACAAAGAATATTATGGCATGACCCCCTCCTTCCCCCCATTTTCCTCCGGTGGCCCATTCCATAAATAACGAACGGTCCCTTATGAAGTTTTTCTGAATCAGATTTTTGGGTAATTTTTTTTTTTTTTTGAGTTTTCATAACCAAAGATCAAGAGGAAGTGAAGGTCAACATGATGCAACTGCCAGGAGGAAGTGTTGAGTCAATAGATAGATAGGAGAACTTAGATAAGTGATGATCCATGTGTTTTCTGTGCTTGAAAATTTTGTTTGTATCACGCACAGGCATGTAATGTTTCCAATGTGTGTACGTGTGTGCATGCAGTCCTGACCCCTCGACATATTCAACACCCCAAAAAAATAAACTACATCAGTAAACCACAGTTTCAGATCCTTTTTAATGCAAAAGCCAGAACACAAGCAAAACAATTTTTTAACTTGAAAAAATAAGCCAAACAGGCTATCAAATATCCCACTCAACCCACAGGTGGCTCATTCATTGGTTCTAAGCAGGTTTAGCCAGGCGCATTATGTGATGTGATGTTGTTTTAAGTAATCAAAGAAATGTCAGTAAAAACCCAAAACCCACACACACACACACACACACACAAAGAAACAAGAGATACAAAATAACCAAACAGTAACTGTACAACTGTCCACATTGACGGTGCGCAATATAGTCATTCACTTCATTACATAAATTGCCTAGCATTTTACCATCAAGTTGAAAAAGCCTGCCTTTTCCCTAATAAAGCAGCATTAATAATTGTAATAATTTTAGGATTAACCACAACATATTAGGAAACTGAGATATCCCCAGTGCTGTAACATTTTCATGACCAAGGTAATGATCATCCCAGGAGGTATTTGGAAATGCGAGCACTTCCTACACCACTCTCCTCCCCTAAACAAGTCATATATCCATATATCCATCAAGACGCAGTCTATCATTTGGTCAAAGTCCAGTCTGCACCTACTCTACACCCAAGGTTGATGTGTGTACCTAACAGTGCATCTGTTGTATCATGGGCAACAGACCATGGTTTACCCATATTTTTCATTATTATATAATTTGTTAACTATTATGAATAATTTGCTGTCTGTGCATTTATTTCATGAAAATACAAGTGCATACAGAAGTCCTATATATGCTTATGTTCAGCTCATCAACACCTCAAACTAGCCATAAATTATCAACAGCAGTCTTGATATAAAAATTTCCTCGCAATGGCTATCATTATGTAGTAACATGTAAAGGCAGAAATTAGTGACAGGGATACAATGAGATTTTGACTCTTAACTGGTTGTTTTTCATCAGATACCACAGTACAAAGTTTGTACTTCAGTTTCCCGAAATATGTTTATTAGCATTGTTGACCTTACGAGTTGAAATCAAGAGGAAACGTGAGCCACAAACATGAAGGTAGTTCCACTAGGTTTCAATGAGGAAGGCCAACACTGCTAACCAGTTTAGGCAAACATAGGAAAAAATGGCTATGTATTTCCTCAATAGTATGAACAAAAGAAAAATGGGCAACTAAACAAAAATATCAAGCTATGCCTCCATATTTGTGTAATAAGTCTGAGTACAGTCACAATAATTTACCTAGAAATAAAATGCATTAACTGGAAAACAAAACAAAAAAAACAAACAAAAAAAAAAAACATTCACTGTTACTTAGTTATCACACTCTCTTAACAAGCCAAACTCTGACATTACACAAGCAGAGGTACTCCAATAGTCACATAACCCAGTACTGTCAGTGCACAGCCAGCAGGACCCCATACAGCCTTCTCCTTGGTCCAAGCTGAACAAACTTTCACAATCGTCAGCTAAGCAGAAAATAAGAAACACTAAACCATTTATTCTTCCACAATGTAGAAAGCCAAAATTTCATTTTCTCCCTTTGTGCATATTTGGACAGAAGAAAAGTCACTCTTTGTTGTCACTTTGTAACTTGTGATGATTCATCTATTTTGTCTGAAATCAAATAGCTGATTGAAGTGCTTGTTTGGGGAAAGAGAGGAAACAGATCTTCATTTCACTGACTAACTTGCCCTCTTCTGTGACAAACAGATCAAACAGAAGTTGCCCTTAGACACAAGTCTCAGACACATATATTTTAGTGACAACATGTGTTGACCTAAACCAGTAGGCAAAACTGACCATGACTTGTTTCTAGGAGCAACTTCATCTAACCTCTGAAATAGAAAACAGCATCACACAGTGGGAAGTTCTCTTCCACCTCTAACATATCCAGGTCACATAGGTAGTAAGTGGTCATCTGTCTCTTCTGTCCCCTCCTCCAGTGGCTCTGTGGATACACCCCTGTATCTTGGTGGCTCCTCTTGATTCCGTGACCGGCACACAAAATCACACCCATCCTATAATTACAAGAGATGAAAGGTAAAGGAGAGGTGTGATCATTTACTGAAGTCATCAATCAAGAACCATTGCTCTAATTGAACCAGCCTTACCGCTGTTAGATTGCCAACCTCCACCCAGAAGGCATAGTTTGGGAACTGCTCCATCCCTTTGGCTCCAACAATTAACCGTTGGTAGAGAAATCCTCCAATCAAGTAAAGAGCCAGCAGACAAATCCCACTGAAATAAGAAAAGGGTTATCATCACTTACCATTTTTAACGTCATATGCTATAATATCAGCACTTCCTGTGTCACTACAGGCTGTGTTCACTCACATTATGAGTATGATGGAGCCAGTGCTGAGCTGGGATTGAATAACTGGGCAAACAGCACTGGAGTCCAGCTCAAACAGGTAGAAACAGTCCATATTTTTGTCCCTCTCCTCCAGAATCACAGTCAGATCGCCCTGGCGGGGGGTAGAGTGGGGATTGGAGAGAGAGAGACAAAGACAAACACTAGCTAAATCTAAACATCATAGAGAAGCATCAGTCACAACATATTTTACCAAATTTGCTGATGTAACAACCGCCTCCGTGAAACTCGCTTACCATGTCTATCTTCCTGTCGCAGGAGATCATCACAATGGCTTTTCTTGGTTCCTTAGAGCAGTGGCCATCATATTTATCACCGCTTTTGTAGATCAACATCACCCAGTCACCTGCAGGGGCAAAGTGCCAGAAGAAACACAGAGGTAAAAATAATCTAAAGAAGTCAAGATGCATGCTCATAATTAATTTAGGAATGAATAATCAGTATCTCTGAATCTACCTGCTTTAAAAGCATAGCCTAACTACCGTCAACAGCCTATTATCTCAGTGTTTAGCTGGTTAGAATTTGCTTACATATACCACAAATTCAAAGAACATAAAATCATAAAGCCAGGATAATGCAGGCCGCAATAGTTTTAGTTTACATATACTTACTTCCACCGATGGCCTGTGTTTCATTATACCGGCCAATTACTGTTGTCGTCTGTTTTGTCTTTTCCTTGCTATCCACCTGAATGACTCCAGCTCCTTTGACGCCCCCTGCATCCCCACATAACTGGAACACATATGTGTAGCTGTCGTTCCCGTTGTTTATCTTTGCTGTGAAGCTGTCAACAGAACAATGAAGAAATCAGAAATCATTTTTTATTTTCCCTAAGTGCTTTTAGTAGTATCAAGAGTTTTTTATGATACCCTTTATCCTCAGGTAAGCTATTTATAAGAAGTCTCACTTCAACTTTGATAATACTGAACAACAGACAGTCACGTCTTACTTCTTTTTTGCAAGTGGCTCCAACCGACTGAGGACTTTCTGCTCTGAATCAGACCGAGAGGACAGCGTGCAGTCCTTGATGTTGTTGGTGGCACATAATCCAGTCCCACACAGGACCAGTGCAATAGCCAGGGTCCACAACAGGAAGGCCCCTCTGGTGGGTCTGTTTGACACCTGGCACAGGTTGCATGGTCAGATAATAAACAGAAACAATAAATTATTAAAGCCCCTAAAATAGAATTTCACTTATCACCATGCATGTGATTCTGGGTGAAATAAATTCAGACTGATCAGCGTTATTACCTTGAAGTAATCACCCATCAATTTACCAGCAATTAATTGAAAATTAAAAACCTAAATTGTGTGATATCCTATTAACAATGAGCACGTGACGCAGGTGCATGCATAGATTCCTTTAGTACAAATAACTAGGTAGAACTATCTGATAATTGTCTGTACATCCACGGAATACAATAAAAGTACACGATAATTTAAGGCAGAGAAAAATAAATAAATAAATAGTTGCGTTGGCTTAACTTGGAAGTAGTAAATAAAGTTGTGAAATGCCAGTTTTCGAGTAAATAAGGGAAATATTTGCACACAAAAACGATGAGGAAATGATCAATAACGCTCTCCTCACCATGAGGCAGTGTCACTGTGGACCTAAGTTTCCTGAACATTACTTGCAAAAGCGATAACAAGCTATCACACTCTTTGAGAGCTTTATAAACATAAACCTTTAGCAAAGTTATATCATGGACCTACCTTCATGAGTTCTTCCGGCAGGAGCGAGAAAACTAGATTTTATTTTGTTACAATGTAACAAACAAAGTCGAAGTTGATTCAAAATGTAGCCAAGTGATGATGGAGCGAGCCTACCAAAAGCTAACGTTAGCTTCCTTGGTTAGATGCTGCACTGAAATGTGATGGCAGCGACACACGGAAATGTGCCTGTTTTCTCCTGCAAATACAAATTTAAGTTTGCGTGTAGTCGTGGGTTTCAAATGAACGTTGTTTGCAACGACTTACGTTGTCCTGTTTAAGAAACCCGGTTTTTCTAAAAACGTACGAGCTGGTTTGAGGTGATAGCAAGCTACAATAGGTAGTTAACTGAGTACGGAAGTGAAACTAAACACACAAGCGCATGTGACTGTCGAAATGAAGCACAACCAATGAGCGGAACTTGAATCCCTTCACGCCCTCGTCAGCTGACTGGAGATTTCTAGTTGAATGTTACTGGAGCGCTTGGTGAGAGGAAACATGATACAGTGGAAAGATCAAATTATGTTTTCAGACTTTTCTGCTGTCAGGCATCATTTCGGCATAAACTGTAAAAGACTCATTGTCAAGAACCCATTTGCATGTGATAAAATTACAGAACAAACGGGGTTCTAGGGCCTCCAGAAGTCCTTGACACTCCTCAGCAGAATTGCAAATAATTTAATTTCACTATTATTTCTTTCATTATAGGTCAGCACAAAGACAGAATGTTTACGAACGAGTATTCTGTTTATAACGCTCACTATCTCCAGTATTATCTCCCATTTACATAATAGAAAGAATTACTAACTCATATCAGACAAACGTCTTGTCAGATTGGGGGTCCCTGGGAAAAAATATTTTCATCTGTTGTGAGTTTAAGTCATTGTCCCTTTGTGTGTGGATTCTTTACATGTGGGGAGTGTGTGAGAGAAACTGCTGTATGTTGCTTTGTATTGTTTGTTTGCAGTAAATATTCAAATATTGAATCCATTCTTGATATTGAAGCCTAATACCCCCAGAGTGAGAGTGTACAATGAAAAAGTTCAAGCACATCAGCAACAAAACAAGGATACACAAATGTTTTATTCTACACAATGTTGTTTCACATATTCTTTCATCATCCAGTTTATCACTGCAAATTTGATTAACAGACCAGATATTGAGGGCTTGATCAGAGGGCCTAATCACACTTAGATCTCCCTTAGAGAATGTCCTATTCTTCCACTGATCAATACATTTGCATACTCTTCTTAACAGATTCATTGTAAATGACAAGATTAAATAGCAAACAATTCTTCAGTAGCGTATTTGCTTGCTAGATGCATGTAGCCTGTACTCTGTAGTTTCACTCAATCCTGATGTAGTATCTGGCAGTGCTTTCTAACATTTTGTGCCTGTTTAAAACTTTACTTCTGCTCACAGACAAAAACAAGCCCAAAGTGCATAAAAATATGGGAATCATGGGAATAATTTACAGTATCAGTAGCAAATATTTTTACCCAATCTTAGCCTGCCAACAGGAATTAAATCTTTAACCACAAGGGCAGGAGGGCCATATTGTAAAATACAGACAGACACTCTACTCCTTTACTGGCTTACAGGTCAGGTTACATCAGCACTCCTGAGCCTATAGAAAGTGAAAACAGTCTGTGTTAATACAAATTAAACACAATTGCACTGACAGTTGAGATTAGCCATATAATGCCCCTCCCTTGGTTTCCTTCTCTGTGATTGCTTCATCCAGGGCTTTTTTTAAATTGTCGGAAACAGTTTTAATTTCTGTTTCTTTCCTGTATTTATTACTTCTCAAGGGAATGTTAAGGAAGTTTTTATTGGCCCCAGCGAAGGCTCGGTTAGCGTTTTACAGCTATTAGCACATGTTTCTCCCTGCATGTGTGTTGTATTTGTGTGCTCTGAAACTTCTCTCTGTGTCCCCTCCCCCCACTCTCCCTTGTATAATCACAGCCTTTACCTGGCTGTGTGTGTTGTGGAGACACACCCGACCTCTCCATATCAACCAATCGCAGCTCCAAGACAGACAGCCAGGAGCTGCACTTCCTGTGTTTGGTGAGAGAAGAATGGAGCAGGAGAGAAGGAGAGAGTTGCCTGCTTTTATCCGAGGGTCAACTCAGACGATCATGTTGGCAGTAGAGGGGAGGGGATAAGGATTGATTTGTGTTCAGACTGGACAGCCTTTTTTCCTCTGGATTTATGGGAGATCTGTCTGTTCAGTAACGGTGACTGTGAAGACAAGCCAGAGAGAAGGAGAGGAGGGGGAAGATAAGTGTCAATCTGTTGAGACTTGTTTGGGAATTTGAGGAGGGAGGGAGGTGGGGGGAGAAACAGAGAGAGAGAGGCAGAAAGAGGGAAAAGCAAGGAGTGCTCAGGCGTAAACATAAGGCTTTTCCAAGGAACAGACAGAGTTTAAACAATCAAAAAAGAAAGGGCGAGGGTTCCGAGTGAACAAGAAAAGTAGGGTATTTGTTTCAAGGCACCTAGATAATGTGAACGCAGGGAATGAATTCTTGTGTGTTGTGCAATCCCATGCTTTTGAGCTGAGCTGGACAGAGGGGGGGATCGGATCTCCCCAGAAGACTACATTCAGGTGAGTCGCTGTACAACATTTTCACCGATTTCAGCCTGGCCGTTTTGCTAATTCATGTTACAGCTTGAGCACCGATTAGAGTCTGGTTTTATTGTGTTTTACACATAACATGCCTTGACGATGTGTCACAGGCCTTTGCTTTCTGAAAGGCTCATTTTGCCATGGTATGCTTTGCAGGTCTACGCCGCATTCTTAGATGACTGTAGAGGGTGTCACCTTTCCTTGAAGCCTGTTTTTTCTTTTCTAATGTATAACTATTTGGGACATGTGGTTCACTGAACTCAGCCAACAAGAGTTACTGTACATTTACACTGTGTGCGTTAAAGATAACTCTGAGAGCAATACGTTTATTGAACATAACAATAAAACAGATGATCTACGATGTTTCTTTTATTTGAATATACAACTAAATTGTTGCAGCAGGCAATCTTTGACTTCCCTGAGGCAGCAATAACTTTGTGAGCGACAGTTTGTCAGAATAGTCCTACTCCTCTCTGGTTTGCAGGGCCTCCTAATTATGTTCTCCTTTCACCTGTCAGTCAGCCGTTTATTGCTGAAAATGGATTCACATTTTCTCTCTGATTATACTCAGTTAAATTATTTCTAAACTGAAGAATGTGAATGTCTTTCAGGTTCTAAAAATTATGGTACGATGGAGACCAAAAGGCCCAACTGGACCCTGTTTGACACTTTATCCAATCCAAACCCTGCTGACCGCAAACATCAGCCAGGTGGACAGTTCTCTCGGGACCCCAGTCCCAGACCAGGAAGCATTGCCCAGTCAGAGCGAGAGAGAGAAAGGAGCCGAGAGGAAGAATGGAGGCGAGAAAGAGAAATGGAGAGAATGAGAGACAAAACGAGATACAAAGGGAAAGACATGGACTCGCGGGAGAGATACCGGCCCCCTGCGCCCAGACCGAGAGAGGAAGAAAGAGAATGGAGGCAAGACGACGAGAAAAACAGAAATGGTAGGCCACTGTCTAATTTAGAGAAGGAGGCTGAGAGAGAGGTAGAAAGGGAGAGGAAGAAAGGCGATACGTTTCCCAGAATGAGAAGAAGCAGCAAAGAGAGAGACAGAAGGATGACTGCGCTTACCGAGAAAGATGAGGAAAGAGGAAGAAGGCGGCTGATCGATTGGCAGAAAGCAACCGAGGTTGATAACCTGGAGAGAGAAAGAGATAAGACAGGGAGGAGAGAGAGGCAGCGGGATGGAGAGAGGTACAGAGAGGCCGAAAGAGATGGATTTCAAAACAGGGCAAAGGAAGGGAGAGAAAACAATGGAGGGAGACCTGTAGAAGATGGGACAGTGCGGCAGAGGGAAAGACTGAGGGAGTCTGATCCTGGTTTACGAGAGAGGAGGCGAGAGAGGGATGTAGAGGTCAGTGACCTACGGGACAGAAGGGAGCGGGATGCAGCCAGAGAGCGAGAGAAACCAAGACCTAACTTGGGAGAGAGGGAGACCCGGATGCCTTCTCCTCACAGGAGAAGGGACAGGGAGAGGGACGAGAGGAGAGACGGAAAAAGGGACACCAAGAGCGAGGGAGACAGCGACGAGACAAATATGAGGAAGAGGAGAGTGAGGGACAGGGAGAGAGAGGACTCGATGCATCAACACAGCAGAAGCGAGGGGGGCAGCAAGGGAGGCGCATCGAGGGAGAGAGACAGAGAAAGGCAGAGATACCGGGAGGAGGACAGGCACAGGCACAGGCACAGGGAGCGGGATCGAGAGAGGGAAGCAGAGGGATCCAGAGCGCGAGATGACGGCAGGGAAAGGAGGGTCGAGAAAGACAAGGAGATGCACAGAGGGCAGGACAGAAGAAAAGACAGGGAGGGGGAGAGGTGGAAGGATAATGCGCGAGACGTGAAGGGGTATAGGCAAGACGACAGAGGGTGGCCAAGTCACAGGAGGGAGGGCGACCGGCACAGAGAGAGGGAGGACAAGGAGATGAGAAGCAGGGATAGGAAGGAAAGAGAGGCCGATCCTCGGTGGGACGATGCGGCAGGCAGAGGAGGCCGACCACAGAGAGAGGAGGCCCCAAGGCCTCCGCCACGAAGCCAGAGCAGCGGGGAGTGGAGCAGCGACATGGACAGTGAGAGAAGGTATAGGTCAGGAAGAGACAGTTATGAAGAGAGGGAATCTGGGAGGGAGAGCACGGCAGAAAGCGAAAGAGACGTAGAAGAAGAGAGGAGCGGCAGGGGTGCTGCAGAAAGACACTGGAGGGAGCAAAAAAGAAGTGAGAGACCAGACATAGACACGGAAGAGAGGATGAGTGGTGCGTCAGAGCAGAGAAGGATGTGGTTAGAGCCACAGAGGGGCAAAAATAGTAAAGAGTCCTCCTTAGAAGATGAATTCATAGAAATAGAGAGACATACAAGGCGAAAAGAGAGGAAAAGAGGAGGAGAGGAAAGGAGGATGGAATCACAGGCAGACTGGGGGAGCAAGGGGCGGAGAGAAAAAGAGGAACAAGACGAGAGGAACTTGGATGAAAGCAAGTCCAGAGGGAGACACTGTGAAACTGGGAGACATGGAAGGAGAGAGGAGCACATGGAGCAAAGGGGTGAACCAGGGACGAGGGCAGAGGGCGTGAGCGCAGTCGGGGAGGAGGTGGGTGAGGCCTGGAGAGAGAGAGATAAGGGAGGAGAGGGACATCTGTCTGACAGCGATGCAGGGATAGAGGGAAGCCGGTTGAGGAACAGAGAGAGAGAGAACGTGACAGATAACACAGAGGAGAGTGACAGAGAGGAAGAGAGGGGGAGTGACTACTATGCCCGGTCTGAGAGTGAAGGAGGAAGTGAGACAGGCTGGGAGCAAGACAGGGACAGAATGCTGTCGGGAGAGGACGGATTCATTACCGTGTCCAGTGGCGGAGACGGGGAGGATGAGAGGGAGGACGAGGAGTTCGAGGACTGTAGGGAATTCTGGGAGGGTGGCAGCAGTTACAATGCCAGTCCATCTGCTGGCTTCAGGAGGCATGAGGGAGAGGAGGAAGGGGGAGAGGAATGGAGAGAAGGGAGGGAGGACAGGGTCGAGGAAGGGGGAGAAAATGGAGAGGGGCAGGGG
>OMLF01042499.1:0-13168 GCA_900302615.1 Holocentrus rufus | reverse complement strand
GTGCAGTTTCACTTGTATCCATATAAAAAAGTACAAATATGTTGAAATAAGGTAGAATAAGGCAAATCTGCCCACTAATATATAAAAAAATAAGACTTGATTCAAAAAAAGTCCTGAAACAAATATTATCATTGAAAACAAGTGGGATTATCTCATCCAACTGGCAGATTTTTGCACTTGGTTTCAATTTACCACTGAATATTTGAAGATTTCTTTCATTCTTTCTTTTTTTTTTTTTTTTTTTTTTTGCAGTGCATGGCCCCTTTTTGAAAAAAACCTTGAAAACTCTTGCTCTTTTGGTTCAATTAACACATTATTCAATTACTGGAGGCCTGCCCCACCTTTTCACCAGTCAACTGCAGCAAAGTGTCAACAGTGTGTTTGCCTCGTCTGCTGTCCCTTTGTTCTCCGTTTGTCTGACGGTGACACATGACGGTACGAGCCTGACAAAGTTCAACTCCCATTCATTCACTAATCATTTGCCATCAGTATTGTTCAGTGATGGACTCACTGAGGAGGCAACGGGACAGAGAGGCCTTGCTTTGTAGAAGCACAACAGGCCTCTTCCCTACACTGCCCTGTCCCTGTTGGCACTCCATTTGTGTGTGTGTGTGTGTGTGTGTGTGTGTTGTGTGTGTGCGCGCGCGTGCTGCCTCCTCATTACAGCCACTAATTACACTCTCATTAATCTAATTAATATTCACTGATCCAGCTCCCACTAGTCACAACATCAAAACACAGCAGCGCAGACTGATTAACACACATACACATGTACACATTGTCCACAGATGAATACACACAGGAGCTTAATATAGAGAGATCACATAGAGAATACATACAGTGAGACGCACGCTCAGTTTAGACCACACAAACAGGACAGACTGCAACCCCCTCGACACCCCAAAACACACACATACACACACACACATATATACTCTCTGTCGATGAAAGCCCTGTATCTCCAAAATGTCAGCTTTCCAAGAACTAAGAAAAACAGCCTTGTTTTTGGTTTGACAGCCATGCATTTTTCCAATGGGGATTTGAAAGGGTTTCATTTGCCCAAGATAAGATTTCCTCAGCCCGTAGAGGAGCAGGTAATTCTTCAACTGAAGTGGAAAAAAAAAAAAAGAAAAAGAAAAGAGAATCGCCAAAACTGAGCTCGCACAGGGTTTTCGCAGGACAGGGACCTACCGCATGGCTCTCAGTGCAATCTTGTACGCCAGTTCAGCGTCGTGAGGTAGGAGAGAGGTGAAGAGATAGCGGGCGAAGGTGTGCATGGGGACACTCTCTCTGTGGACGATCTCTCCCAGACCAGAGTATGGACCACCTGCTCGTACAGCACACACACACACACACACACACAAACACACAGATGGGGGGACAGGTTTTAGTTAAGGCACAAAGAGGGGGAAGCACTTCTCTGATCAAACAACTGCTCTGCTTTATCAAATACATGAACGCACACACTTGTGCAGGACCGAATCACATACAAACAAAGTGTGTGTTGAATTATATGCTGTGCACAGCAGAAAAGGGTATTCATCAGCATGGAATGATGGGATTGCTTTATTCTTATATACTGGGAGGACTGTGCCCGACTCACATGAATCAGATCGGGACGTTCAATACGACGACTCGACAATTTGTAGTTTTATACATCTATTTATGTATTTGTTATTTCTGGGAATGAGAAAATGTAAGTTTCAATATTGATAGACGATGTAAATAATAATCAAAGCAATCATAATCACAAGCAACAGAGTCATACAAACATATGGAGCATTTCAAATCTAAAAAAAAATCACTGAGACAGTTACATTTAATTACTGGCCAATTAAAAATACTGTAAGGCTTTGTCGGAGTAATGAGATGAAATAATGATACAGCACACATTTATTTCTAGTTAAATGAAGCTATTATAATTGCTGTATTTTTTATAACATTAGAAAATGTAAACAATTAAATTATTAAACAGCTTAGGCCTAATTGCACCTAAATTCACTGTGTTTTCAGTGTTTCCCCTAGAATTTTTTGCTTACAGCGACGTACAGCATGCGTATTTACAACAGCAATGACACAGATGAATTACTACAGAAATACTATAGGAATAGGCCTACTACAGGCAGTGTGTGTGTGTGTGTGTGTGTGTGTGTGCGTGTCTCTTGCTCTATTCGTGGCCACACGTTGCTATTTGTCGTAATGATCATGCAGGTTCGTCTCGGCAAAAATAGGCTCCTTTTGATTAATTTTATTGTTGTTTTGCAATGCACAGATGTCCTAAAAAAAGAAAAAGAAAAAAGAGAAAGAAAATGAAAACGAATGCTGGACTCAAAGTTCTCAGTGGACTGCAGGAGGTCTATACAGATGATTCAGATTGTCAGTTTTCAGGCAGCAGCCATATTGGGCTGTACTGTAGTGAGCTGTCTTATCTTGGCCTACCCCTCCCAGACCAGAGAAGGCAGAGCCACGCGGCACAAAACAAACTGTGACGTCAAAACCCATATGGTCGCATGTACAGCCTTGGCTTGACACACTCTCCCTTTCCTCCCCCTCTTCCTGCTCGTCCCCCCTCGTCTCCGGTGGGTTATTTTAAACCCCAACAGGCTCCTAAGCCGCAGACCACATCACACACGGGATCGGCTGCAGCCTCCAGGGGCCCGCGGAGGCCTCGGAGCCTGGCACTCCGTTAGAAACGGAGCCAGAGGTGGGTGGTCGCGCTGCGCCGGGGCAGGGCTGGGGTTAGGGTGGGGACTGGAGGTTTGACTGGGCTGGGCCTCCCGGATGTGCAACCCCTCACCAACCCCCACAACCAAACCCCAGTCGTCACACTCTGCTCCAGCTCAAGCCTTGTAAATGCACACACTGCGTTGGTGTGTGGGTGTGTGTGTGTGTGTGTGCGCGTCTGCTGACACAATACCCCTGGTGTTACTGTGTAAAGAGCTCATTTTGGTCTGGCCCAGGGCAGCTCAGCTTCTATTTGCACCACAAAATGAAAGGATAATAAATAGTGAGACAGAGTCCAATGTGTTTTTTTTTTCCTGTTTCAGCAAGAATGTGTAGGCTGTTGGTGTGTGGGAAGGAGAGGAGAGTTAAAAAAGAAAGAGAGAGACTGAGGTTTGAAAGTGGTGGATAAAAGGAAAAAAGAGGGCGAAATATGGTCTAGTAAGGTTCTAGGGATAAAACATCTCTTTGTGCATGTGTGTGTGCATTCGTTTCCTCACCCTCTAACAGAAAGACGGCTTGTTTACGGAAGATTTTGACCAGGGAGTCGTCCAGTTCCACTTCCTGCAGCTTGGCCAATAGCTGCTCTTCGTTGCGACACACCTTCTCCTGAGCGTACAGCCCATCAGGCATCACCCTCTGCTGGCCTAAACCAATCAGAGCCGTCTCCACCGCCAGCGCCACATACGACTCGCCGTCTCCTAGCAATCGCTGCACAGGTAATCGCTGCAGATCGGCGCGGCTCACTACGCTGGAGCAGTCTGTGGAGAAGACAGAGAGAGAGAGAGAGAGAGAGAGAGAGAGAGAGAGAGAGAGGGGGGAAGAGAAAGAAACATAGCTCAAATGCAGTGGCAGTCAATGTCTATGTTGTTCTCTGAGGTTTGGACGCTGGATGAGCCTGTCTCCTATGGAAACCCACGGTGTCAGTCACACAGCAGAGGTCTGGACCAAACAACCACCCAAAGTAAAGATTAACGCCTCAGGAACATTCCACTTTTCACTGCTCTGCCTCGGAGAAGGAGAGGGCTATTTCTGTGAGCAGAGGAGGCGATGAGGGACGGAGCGCTGGAGAACCGAGGGGGAAGTGAGAGGAAATAACACACGAGAGGCACGATGAAATAGACAAACAGGCTGAGGAGGGATCTGCACTGAAGCTATACTTTATAACACGAGGCTTTCTAACACAAGTCTGGGGTTATGAGCGACTTGAAAAGTGAGACCTTATACGGCTGGGGGAGCAGCGATGACTCTTTACCTTTATCGCTGCAGTATTTCCAAACAATTCCTCAGCTGTGAAATTTTCAGTCCACATGGCAGGGATGTCAGTGTAAATTATGGATTTTTTCACTGACACTGTGTAGATAATCAGAACTATAAAAATTTATATTTTCCATCAGCACGCTAGGGGAGTCAAAATAAAATCTATGTGTGACCTGAGAAAAAAAATCTGCCTTTATGAATTTGTGTCAGCACAAAATGTTATTTTTTCGTGTCAATGTAATATTGAATCAGAGCTATATGACAGAGTTATTTGTTGTCATCTTTCTGCCAGATGTGTCAGTGTTACCTGAGAGGTCTAGGCAGGTGTTGGGGCCCTCCTCTCCCGCCCGTCCCGACTCTGTCAGGGTGCTGAACAGGGTCCCAATGGGATCCAGGGGGTGTCCCACCCAGCCCTCCATGTTGGTAGTGGAGGTGTGGCCTTTATGAAGCAGCTCTGGGACAAAGCAGAAACACTGATACAGTCAACACACACCACCTAAACAGGAATACATTTAACCTAATGTCCTGCATAACTTTTCTTAAATGCTTACCTAATTTTTTTTTTACAGAAATTTTGAGCTGTTATTGTCCCCACAAGTAAATACAGTAAATCATCATTTTTATTTTCTATCAAAATGATGGTGTGATTTTTGCTGGGATCTGTTTTCTCACATCTGGAGAGTACAATGTGTTGACATCACTGTGGCACCTCAACACCACTTTTAAATTTATATCTAGTCACACATTTTACCTTTATCAAAAAAAAATGTAGTTCCTGCAATTTGGATATTGCACTTGGTCATACAGTCTTGCAGCTTTGATATTATATAATTTTTCAATTAATTGCTCAGTCCTGGTTTTATGACCTTAACCATGCTAAACTACTGATGCATGAAAAGTCCATTTATGAAAGAAAGAAGTCACATGAACACTCCTACAACGCTCCACTCTAAAGTGACCAGTACTGATGGCCAGAAATAGGTACAGGTACAAAAGACTTTATTCACAGCAGCCATATTGACACAGAACAGCAGGTTACTAATGACATTAAGGTGTTACTAATGACATGAAGTTTCCATTCCATTCAAATGGGCAAGAGTCTTTCCAGTGAATGAACAGTGGCAGGACCTAAATGGAACAGAACTTTCATTGATGTCATTAGTAACGCCTGTGTTTACCTGATATTATGTGTCAAAAAGGTTGCTGTGAAAAAGGTCTATTGTTCCAGTTTGAACCCAAATTCTATCACAGTTTTAAACAATTAACCAAAAAAAGACATGCTCACCTTTCTTATGTCGGCGGAAGTGCTCCAGTTGTCTCTGCTGTTGCCGCCGTAACGTGTTCACCACAGCGATGGCCAATCGGAGCGCTTCTCTGGGGTAACCATGGGAACGCAGGGCGTCCACCCTGGCACAGGCCGTTGGAACATGTTCTAAGAAAAGGAGAGATAAAGGGCAAAATATTAAACTTCTTCTGGTGTTTCACAGTCGTCCATTTGCTACGTTCTCAGGTCAACCTTTACCAATATTTAACTTAAACATCTGGTCACACAGAGAGTAAATACATAAATAAATAAATAAATAATAAAGACTTAACAAAACACAGCTGCACAAAAGCATTTGCACTCACACACACACACACACACACACACACATGCACTCACCGTGCCACATGGGCCAGCCGCGTGAATCGAAGAGGGAGCCCTCCTGGTTGTCGTGGTAACAGTAGTTGGCATAGAGGTCACTGGCAATAATGTGCTGGAGGTGTCGGTCCTGCCAGTGCAGGTCACAGGCCTCGATGGCTCGTGTGAACACGGTCCTGTGGGGGCGCAGCTCTGAAAGAGCAGAGGAGCGGAGGTGGGAAAAGGTTTAATGCCGGACCACCTTCACATGATGAGAGAGGGAGAGACAGGAAGGACTGACAGCAGCACCTCACATGCATGTTCACCTGCCTCTTTGTTATGGCTGCTGTGTGCAGTATCTTAACATCAATAAATCATTACCACATTTATCTTGAGCCATTTGTATAATTACCATAAACAAATGACACCACTGCCAAGAAGACTGGCAGCCTCAATACTGCATTTTATATATAGCATATTTCAATGGAAATCTGCTGTATTGCTTTACTGCACTAATGTATATTTCAATGAATTCTTTAACTGATTATCTGAACAGATGAACTAAAGTCATTTTTAAGGTTTTAGATGACTCTGTTTATTGTCCTATAATTTATCGGTGCATGATTTTGTATATCTTGAAATTTTCTGATTTCCATTGTTTTTATTTTCTTTAACCAAAAAACAGGTTATCTGTTCTTAACAAACCTCCAAGTTTTAAATAAAGACTGAATGAAAATCAGGAAGAGAGCCTCCAACATTCCAAACTCAGTTGAAGCTAGTTGCACGCCAGTGGAAAAAAATCACCTCCAACATGTTTACCCTTTTCAGTAAAACAAAAGAGGAAACAAACAAGCAAACAAACAAAAGATGCAGAGCAACAACTAAAGGGAAAAAGAAGACAAGCCGCAACATCCTCTTTGCAGCAGGAAGCAACAGGGTTTATGGGAAATGTGGTATTCATTTTCAGAAACCAATACCACTGGCATGAGAAAGAGGCTAGCATGTTTTGACCATGGTGTCATTTGTTTATGGTAATTACACCAATGTATCGTGATTAATTTGACAATATTATGAGGTTTAAAAATGCTACATACTGCACCTTTAACATCTTCGCCCCTCTGGCATGGTCAAATTTAATTATTCAATTACTTTATAAACAAGACGCATGTATTATCACAAAAATTAGTTAGACACAGACAAAAAACATCAAACGCAGACCAAATATAAACTTGTCCATCTCTGACCTTGGTTGCCATGGGCACCCTGAGGCAGTGAGTGGGTGAGGTTGGGCAGCTCGTTGCCGTGGTTACCGTCCTCCCAGGGGCAGACGTCCACGCTGTTCCACCTGCGCAGCTGGCGCAGCCACGACGACTTCTGCTCCGGCTTGCAGTGAGGGTTCAGTACAATGCACATCCACAGGGCGCCTGGACACACACACACACACACACAGACACAAATAAACACACATACAACTCAGTCATCTGCCCTACTTCCTAATGTGTGACAATGACGTAAACAATGAGTCATACAAGGCAGGTCGGCGTGTGTTGTGAGATTTTATAAATCCCAAAGCGGGCCGTTAAATTGTGAGATTCAAAGCTCAAGGCACTTTTCAAAGATATGCAGCGTTCAAAAAGTTGATTTCCTGTTTCTTTTAGAGCACATTTTGTATGCTGACGCCATCTTGCACACAGAACTCTGAGAAAACAGAATTTAACTAGTCCTGAGGCACCGCTGACTGCACACATATCATTTTGGAGTAAATTGGAACAAACAGAATATGAAAAGTGGCTGAGTCTCTGGGGAAGCAAACACATTCAGGGATTTTACTCTCCAGACTACCACAGATTTGTACACTGTACAGTATAAGAGTGTGCGCGTATGTGTGTGTGTGTGTGTACACATGCAAGTGTGTTAAGACAGAGGGAGTTTGGGAGGAAGGAGGAAGGACAAAGACAAGGACAGAGGCAGAACATGAATAGAGAGAAGAGAGAGAAAGAATACAAAAGGCGGCGAACAGAGGGAGAATAGAAAAAGGGGAAACAGAAAATGAAACGGGAGCGGAGATGATTTGGACGAGGAGACATGGATGAGGACAAGCGAATGAGGCACGGCTTTGTGTCTGGAGGAGAGGAGTAGCAGCAGCTCAAAGGGAAGAAAGACAAAAGACAAGAGAGCGGCGCCGAAAGGCAGCATTCGCCACACATCAGGGGGAGCGATAAGGACTCGAGGAGAAGGGTTTGAAGTGTGGACTTCAAAGAGACCGCGCGCACTCCTCCAAAAATACGTGGGATTGAAACAGATGAGATCACGGCGCTGTCCTTAGAAAAGTACAGAACAAGACCAAAGGGAGGAAAAAAAAAAACAACAAAAAAAAACAACATCATCATCAACAACAACAACAACGGCAGCATCAGGCATTAGAGGGAGACAACAAAGGCTGGAGACAGAGCAACTCCTGGTGACGGGCTTGTCGGTTTTGTGGTGTGTAAGTAAGCGTTTCGCCGGTACAGCGTGTCTGTCAAAAGGAACTATACAGTATATCAAACTGAGCGGCACGGCGCCGTATCAGCCACGCGCGACGCAGCACTTGGAAACATTACGCGGGTCATAATACTTGGGTTTTCGATGAGGCGTGATGTGCCGCGCTAAACGGCTTGTAATTCGCAAAGATCCCCCCGCTGAGCCGCCAAGCATACATTCACAGTGTGAGGGAGGCCGGCCTGTCAGCGCTGAGAATGTGTGTGTGTGTGAGGAGGGGGGACGGCAGGAGGGGGGGGCTGTCTTGGAAACAAAGGATAAACAAACAGTATGAAGGACTGTGTGTGCATGCGTGTGTTTGTATCAATGTCAGGGTTTGATTGTCCACCTGCTCTGTAGGTCCGTCCCTGTACACAGTGGAAAATGTGAGAGGCGTGTGTGTGTGTGTGTGTGTGCATGTACACTGTAAAAAATATCCATCTTAGCAAGTCATTTCGTCTCATATTCTGTCTTAAAATCTTGTATTTCTTTAAAAAATAATCTGCCAGCAGGGTGAGATAATCCCACTTCTTCCCAACGCAGTTTCACTTGTTTCATGAATTTTTCTGAGAGCAAGAATAAATCTGTTGAAACAAGGCAGAATAAGGCAGATCAGCCCACTAACATCAATAAAACGACACTCGATTCAAGAAAGTTCCGGGAACAAGTTGATTCGTATTGGAAACACGTGGGATTATATCATCCCACTGGCAGATTTTTTTTTACCTTCAAAAACAGGATTTTACCACTGAGGCTAAGTGACTGGTGAAGATGAACTTTTTTTTTTTCCGGGGTATATGAGTGTTTGTACAACAGTGTGTGTGTGTGGCGTGTTTTTCCCCCTCACCCAGCTCATCCCAGAGCTGTCTGTACTTGTCGGTCATGGTGGTGCCTTGCTGTCTCCACAGCGCCAAGCGAGGGTCGGCCATGAACTGTTCTGTGATCAGTGTTAACATCCTCGCTCCGTTGGAGTCGCGCATCTTCAACATCTCCCTCACCTACAGGAGCAGAGAGAGGGACAGAGAGGACGGTTACATACACACTCAATGCAGTGCAAGACTATATCAAGACATACAGTGGATACAAACACACACACACACGGGCATACAGACACACACCCATGTATAAACACTTAAAACTGGAGAGCACACATAAAAATACACACCAAAATACCAGGGATAGAAGTGACTATTTACGTTTAGTCACGTTACTATAACTGTGTTTTTCGAAGTCAGCAATTTTATTTTTACTTAAGTACATTTTTGCTCAAGTATTTTAAATCCCATCCATTACACGGTATACATTTTTGTCAGATCTCTATAAACATCAGCAACCAGACAATGAATAATAAAAAAAAAAAAAAAATACTGTGGAGCTTTCATCAGTCAGCAGAAATGGGAAGAGAAATCTGGATTTACTTTGCTGGTGCATGTTTTACATTTCAAAATTTCCAATTAAAAGAAGCTTTTGTGCTCTTGTCCTTTAAGAATTGCAAGGGGGAAAAAATGCATATTGTTTATAGAACGTGGCTCAGAAACTTAAAATCTGAGTACATTTTAATACAGCTGCTTTTCACTTTTTCCTTTTTTTTTTTTTGCTACTACTTAAGCAGATTTTTACAGCCGTACTTCTAGGTGAAGTATTTCTAAAGTACTGCTTCTAAGTTGAATATCAGCAACAACAATATTTCTACTTGAACAGCAATTTCTAGTGCTCTTTCCACCGCTGCAAAATGCAGACATATACATAACACACATAATAGCACACTGGACTGCACACTCAAATAATAAAAAGGACATGCACACAGATAATAACACACACGGATGCACACACACACACACATCACCTTCAACATTTCCCTCGTCTTCTTGGCAGGGGAAATGAGAACATTTTTACACAAACGCACACTGGAAGAATCTCACACATACCTACACACACATGCAGATGCACACACCTGTAGGCGCATGCATATATATGTGTGCATGTCCAAGTTTTGTGTGTGTGTGGCCCTCCACATGGGTGTGCACGTACATGAGCCTATGCAGTTGTATATGTGGCCGTCTGTGTGTGTGTGTGTGTGTGTGTGAGTGAAAAGGAATATAACAGGCATCAAAGAGCATCATGTCGAGAGACATTCTAAAAGCCAGGCAGGGTAGATGATAATGGCTTTGGCTCGCAGTCTTTACATAGCACGCAATACATTAATGCTGGCCTGGCTCTCCCACTGTAATACCAGGCCACAGATCTCCCATCTAATCGTTTAATCATGGGTACAGTGCAGAATACTGTGCAAGCTCTCCCTCTGTTCTTCCCTCCCTCTTTCTATACCTCTCCCTGTGTTTCTGCCTCTCCCGGCCTTGCCCTCCCTCCCTCCCTCCAATTAGCTTTAGCTAAAAGGCGGCATGCCACTTTTAATGTATGTGCCAACGTATGTAAGTTGTTTTGTCAGTGGCGGCTTTGAACAGAGGAGGCCTCTTCTCATCGGGGATTTGAAAGGAATACAAGTGCACTGGAGAGGGAGAAAGTACTTACTAACAGGATGCAGTGGGAGCGGTTGGTGAAATGTTGTTTACGTGTGTGTGTGTTTGTGCGCAAACAACTCCGTGCCCGTATAGAGAGGCGAGGGAAACGAAAGGCGAGACAAGGAGCTATGCAGACAGAGTGTACTGTACGAGTGCGGGCAGAGAATTGTGGGTTGTTATGTGTTGTATGCGTGCTATGTTCTGTATGTGGATGAATGAATGGATGAATGAGCGCCGCTGGCTCCTGACCTTGCTGAAGAGCAGGTTGAGCTGCTTGCCCGAGCCGTGGTATCCTCCCTGGGACAGGAAGAGTTTGACCTGCTCCTGAACCTGCTCCTCATCCAGATGCCAGCAGTTCTCGTCGTCCACGCTGGCTCCTGCTGTGGGGTCCGGGGCCCCTACACACACACACACACACAAACACACACATACATATGTATTAGTACTTGAAAGGATCGTCATTGACTACATTAACTCCTAACCTTGCCCTTCACCCTCATCCCTACATGCCAAATTGTGAACCTTCACCCTCACCTCAACCTAATCCTACATCTAATCTTAGAACATAATACTTAATACATAATACATAAACTTTCCTTAGTGCTTTATGGCACTGTAGATTTTTTTCCACTGCTTTTATCCTCACTATTAAATATTTGCTATCTGTCCTTCATTTGTTGTCCCAGAGTAAATAAATATGAAGACAAACTGTCTAAATTACGACCGGCCAGAGGTTTAGTTTGCATGTTGCCTTGACTAGGCTGAAATAAACAGAAGGAGGGTCGTAATGTAACCATGACGGAAGTTAGCTGTTGGCTGAAAGATTTATTTTGGAGAGGAAATAACATGGAAATCTGTAGATCTGTGCAAAAAATCGATACAGTTGAGTATTGTGATATTATTTTTCGCAATAATGTATCAATTTGTAGCCCCTTGTATTGATATGTATCATGTATCATATGATGTCATAAGTAAGTGCACTGTGCTAATTCTGTTTTAATAAAATGGAATGGTAATTATGAATTAAATTGTTTTGAGTCAGTTTGTCACTCAAATTATCATAAAATGTACATTTTATTGTATCAGTCTACCCTGGCGTTATGCAGAGGTTTGTATTTGTATTTGTATTATCTACTGATACATTTTCAGTCAATTCTGTAGAGTGATACTGTATACTGATAAACTGATAAGAAATGGGACTCACAGTGATCCGGATACCTCACGTTTTCTTATTTACAAGCAGAAGTGTAAATTAACATGACAGGGAATGGAACTTCTTACAAAATGAAAATCGTGATATTATACAGATATGATACAGCTTTGCAAAACACGACTGTTGGCCTCTCATTCACAGTGATGGATCGATTAACTTAACCAATCGAATTACAGACTTCTTGGGAGCCGGTTTCTCTGCTTAATGGATCTGATTGAGAGTGAATGGGTCGGAGAGATATGGCAATACTGCTTTCAAAATATCTCTTATTGTGGCACACACATTCAAAAACATTAAAATGATGAAAACGTGAAGAAAATGAGCAAAAACTCAAATCAAGCTGGAATTTTAATTTAACTGTAAAAGCAAACCCTCACTGAGCCCCATGACCAGCTGAGTGCCACAACAAGATATCTCCATACTGGTCGATTTTCCTCATGTTTGTATCCTTTGGAGGATATGTGGCATACAAGAACACACACATGGCATATACAAACACACATGGCATATGTTTGTGCTTTCATTCCTCAAAAACCCCATTTCCTATGAGGCAAAACACTGTTTATGAAATAAAGCGGAGATTGTGGCTGTAAACAAGCGCACATACAAGTGCATTCACACACACACATTCACATGCAAACACACTCACTGAGCAGGAATAATTCAGTCAAATCTCTCTCTCTCTCTCTCTCTCTCTCTCTCTCTCTGCTGCTACCTCATTCCTTCATAGCATGTCAGCGGTGAAAGGAAAACACTTTCCTTTACTACATCTTTTCTTCTTCTTTATGCGCTCTGTGGACCTATATCTGCCTCACCTGTCCACCTCTCTGTCCCTCATTTCATTTTTCTCTCTCTCTCCGTACGCTCTGAGGTAAAAAAAAATAAAATAAAACTAGCATGGACTTGATAAATAGACATTTGCTCTCCCATGCCTCCTTCTCGCCTCCTCTTGATTTCTCTCTTCCCCAGTATCAGTTACTCCTCTGCATTTCTCTCCAATTCCTTCTCCATCTGCTCCTTAAAGGTAAATAGCAGGTACAGTATCGATAACAAGAGATATGCACCTTTCTTTACTTCTCGCCTTACCTCTCCGTCTCTGTCTCAAGCTCATTCTCTTCTCTCTCTCTCTCTCTCTCTCTCTCTCTCAGAGGTAAATAACGGGTCTATATTGTTGATTAGAGGCACACAGTCTCTCCTTTACTGCCTGGATCCCACTAATGAGTGGCATTGATCCTGCCAGGCTTTACCTTTATCACACAGTCGATACACGCATGCAGGCTCAGGCGGGAGCACACAGGCATACACAAACAA
>OMLF01042498.1:38677-48984 GCA_900302615.1 Holocentrus rufus | reverse complement strand
ATAAGGCCTATGATTGAGATGCATGACTCTTAATTTTGTTTGTGTTTTCACTTTTGATCAGAGCGTATTTTGTTGTATTTGTCAGTCAGAGGTATCGTTGACCTCCTGGCACTTGGAGTCAATGCTGAATAAATTTGTATGAAAAAGGTTGTGAGGTAAATCCGTTTTACATGACTGCCTGACCCTGACTCTGGACAGTTTTACAGCTATGGCCTCTTGAGTTACATTTTTCACATTCAATAGTCCTGCATGTCATTTATATGACACTTATACACTATTTAATATTTTACTATTTATCCTCCCTATATAGATGTTTTAAACATGCCAAGAAATCGTATCTGAAATCATATGTAATCTTCCAATATAAAAATTCCCATACAATATATAGGTTAAAATGTCCTATTCAATCAAACACTGTTAATATAATCCAGTGAACCTTCCTCTGTCTGTCTACCACTATAACCTGATTACATTTCCCCACCCTCTAATCTCACACTGCAGAGATATAATCATACTCCCATTCAGTTTAAGTCAACACTTCAAGCCACACACAGCGGTTGAGTTGGGGGAAAAAGATATAATGGGTCTCTTAAGATTTGACGTCACAAACAGCTTTTCTATGCTAAAAGCCTGGCAGGGAAGCTAGTTTAGAGGCATCTGTGGCTCTTATGTGACTCTGTACACAACTCACAGATTAATTGTCCTTTAATCAGTTCATATAACTAAAAAATGAAAAAAATTCTGTTTTTCATCTGAATGGGTTTTTTAAGGACACAGTCAGTAAATTGGTGCTCTAATTATTGCTTTATTATGTCTATTTTACAGTTTATTTATTCCCTGCTATTACAGCAGCAATGTGCAAAGGCTTCACTGTTGAAAGAAAAAAAAAACATATTTCCATCGCATGCCTTTATACATAAACCAGACCATAACACAAGCAATCTTCTGAGGGCTTTTTGGTTTTCATATCACAGCAGTCATTTAACAAGCAGCAGGAGCAAAATCCAACTGATATCCTGAACTCCCAAGGCCTCATTGGTCACTCTGTGGTGCCTGACTCTTGTCATACATATCAATTTGAGGATTCATGGAAGGCTTCAAAAGATAAAAAAGCCACTACACGTGTCCAGACCAGGTTCAGTATGCAGACCTGCAATGAAACGAGTTCTTATATTGCAAAGTGCATTGACACTCTGCTAAGGACCGATCAGTCATTTAATCTGTTGTTGCTGACAGCTGTAAACATGGTCCAGTCAATGCTACACCAACTCTATAATCTTATATTTCATATTCAAACAACATTTCCCATGAAGTCACTGCTCCAGTCAGAAAACAAATAATTAAGTCTGGTTTGTTGTTTTAGTTTGATTTGTTTCTTATTGCACTTTGTTTTATATTATCTTGTCCTTTTTTTGTGAACCACTTTGTATCTGTATGTTATAAAATGCACCATATAAATAAAGCTTTATTTACTTACAAGGTTATCCCTAAGAATTTTTAAGAAGTGATTAGTATGAACCTCAGCCTGAGGGATGAATAGCATAAATAAATACATGCAAGGCTGTTTGTTTGTTTGAATGAACTTGTAGCACACTTACTGGCAAATAGAGAAAAAAAAAGTTTCTCATACACACATTTTGTCTTGTGTGCACTCAGCTGCCCGTGGCTGGCTGTGACCGTCTCCCCCGCTGTGCCACCATGCTGTGCCGTCCTCTTCCTTTTTGTGCTGGCCAACTTCACCATGGCAACCTTTATGGATGCAGGTGTACTCCCAATGGGTTAGTAGACAAAGCTTTGTTATTTTTGGGGAAGATCCAATTTTTTTGCCATTATCAAGTATGACTTAATATATATTCATCAGTTCCAATTTGATCTATTTGTTCCAGCTAACGAGGATGAGGACAAGGATGACGACTTCCGTGCTCCGCTGTATAAGAACGTGGATGTGAAGGGGGTCCAAGTCCGGATGAAGTGGTGTGCTTCATGCCACTTCTACAGACCCCCACGCTGCTCCCATTGCAGCGTCTGTGATCACTGCGTGGAGGTTAGTGGAGCGAAGGACGGATGAAAGTGGTAGTTTGTTAGGGAAACTAGATACAAGGGAGGGTGTCGAAAAAAAATCAGGTGAGGAATCGAGTGGCAAGAACAAGAAAACAAAGGACATGGATGAACTGAGGGAAAGAGGAAAATGAGTAGGGCTTAAAAGAGTGGGGAAGAGAGCGTATCAGTGTGCGGACAGGAGTAAATAAAGAGGGATTTCTGCAGAGTGGAGAGTGAATGATGGACAGAGGGTGATGGAGGGAGGGAGAGAGATCCCATTAATCAGGTTAATCCTTTTCTCAGATCCTTTGTGGTCTCTGTAGAAATGAAATCTGAAAAGGGTTCAGACAGCCTGTGTTAAACAAAGTATATTTAGACAGCACAGTTAATATTCCAGACGTTACCGGTCCTCCAGTGAACTCTTGCTTTTCGGTTGCATCATTAGTACTGTACTCTATAGCCGTTGATGCTTCTGTCTACTTTGCAGTATTGCTGCAAAGAGTTTTAGACATAATCCTAGTGTTACATCTATATTCTGTTTTCCTTCTTTTAGGAAACTCATCCCTTGTTCTTTTATCTTTATTCATAAACTGCCTGTAGGATTTTGATCATCACTGTCCCTGGGTGAACAACTGCATTGGGAGGCGAAACTACCGCTACTTCTTTCTGTTTCTGTTGTCGCTGACGGTGCATATGGTGGGTGTCTTCACCTTTGGCCTCCTGTATGTCCTGAACCACATGGAGGACTTATGGAAGCTGCACTGCACCGTCACGTATCCTTGCACAGACTCACTCTGCATGTGTATAATGTGTGTATTTATCTGTAAATGTGCATGAATTATACCTCTCCAAGACTAATACAAGACAGGTATCCTTGACAGTGTGTTTAGATTGGTAGTGATAAGTATATCAGGGCTGTTTCTCATCCCAGTGCTCGGCCTGACTGGATTTCATCTGTACCTGGTGTCCAGAGGACGCACCACCAATGAACAAGTCAGTCTGATTGCCCGATACAGACCTATAGACCTGCAATACCAAAGCATGTATTTGTTCAAATTAGAGAATAAAGTAAATGTCTGAGAAGAGCAGGAATCTTAGACAGATTGGCAGTAGCATCGTATTATCCTCTGGGAATAAAAATATTGCTAATGCATAGTATTCAAAAATGCATAAACCATAAAATGTTATCAATTTCTTTGTGTTTCCACAGGTAACTGGGAAGTTTCAAGGAGGAGTAAATCCTTTCACACGCGGTTGCTGCAACAATCTGGAATATCTGATTTGCAGTCCCATCTCTCCAAAGTAAGAGAGTTTATTCTAGTTCATCCACCGCAGATTAAAATAAACTTAAAATTCACTGGTTCTCACTTTGTCCTGTCTGTCCTGTCACACCAGCTACACAGCGAGGCCTGGTAAGAAACCAGCAGTCCATGTCCAGCCTCCCTTCCTGAGACCAGAGATAGACCGGCAGATACCAATGAAAGTCAGGGACAACGGGATACAGAGCTCCGATCTCCACAATAAAGTATGCACCTACTACCACCATCTTCCACTGACAGTAAATTTAAGTTTCCTCACATATCTTCATCTAAGGATTATGACATCAACTATTAAGGCAAATGATTAGCTCTCTCGTGTCCCCCTGTTTTTTCTTCTGCCAGGGTTCCTCAGCTGGCGGGCCTGAGCTGTCAGACATCAAACGACTCAACACTCCACCACCACTGCCGCCCAAACCAGACCATGCTCTGCTGAAAAGCCAACTAGCTGCTCTGGACGGTAGGATTTCACACATGGCTTTGATAACCAGACACAGCACTTATTAATCAATACATCCATACCATACATGCTTATGTAGGAGCAGAGATTCTCACAGCTTCTGTTTTCTGATCATAAAAAACTTTCCATAAGCAGAGGTTTTATTGCTGCCATGTGTTTGTGGATTCGTTTATAGGATTGCTCTATCTGTCTAGATCCCATGTTCACAAGTTGCCACTCTACTGTGTATGCTATGTAATACTTTCAATCAGTAGTCACAGAGTAACCTCTTTTTCAGAGATGGGACACCATACCAAAACCATCATTCCTGCCTCCATCCCAACTGTGCCACAGCTGCGCCCGGTGCTGGAGGCGATATCCAGAGGGTCATCGCCAATTCCCCCAGAACAGGTGATTTTTTAAGTCTGATATTCACTTGCTCTGTTGTAGGGATGCAATCCTCATTTTCAGAGATGGTTATCTGGTTGTTTTGACATTGCTGTGTCTTGTCTGGGTTGTCGTTTAGCTGTTGAAGACATCAGAGCAGCAAGGAAACAAAAGTCCAGACGTCAGCACCGACTCGAAACACAGCCCCAGGAGAGCCGCCCAGCAGGACACCCTGCCTGTCCAGCCCACCTTCCTGGCCACCCCTGCATCCAGCCCACTGCAGCTGAACTCTCTGACGCTCAACTCCCGTTCCCTCACGCTCAAACACAACTATCGACACACCAGCAAATCCCAGCTGCCCGCTATGCATTCTGAGGCTCTGATGTCCAGTCCGATGTTCTCCCCTTCCTCCGTGCTGGCCAACCGCAGCAGCAGCCTCTCCTACGATAACCTCATCAGCCCTGGAGACCCTCAGCACCTGGCACAGAGAGGAGCTCCCCCAGTGGGCTACCATCCTCACTTCATGACCCTGGGTCCAGACGGTTCCATGGTGCAGCGGCCACCTCCTCATGCCTACAGTCCGGTGTTTCTGGGGGTCACCAGACATTCTCCCCAACCCAGAGACCCCTCACCTTCTATGCAGGGTCTCACCCCAAGAGACCTGTCACCTTCTTTACAGGGATTCATTCAAAGAGAACCTTCCCCCGCTTTTCAAGGGCTGATGCCAAGGGACCTTGCACCCCAAGGCATAACGCCGCGAGACCTCACCCCTCCAGGTCTGGCGTTGCGTGATATCACGTCGCAGGGTTTGACTCCTCAGAAGGCTGCAGCTGTGCGCTACGACAACCTGTCAAAAACCATCATGGCGTCTATCCAGGAGCGAAGGGAGCTGGAGGAGAGGGAGAGGATGCTGCGTCTGCAAGCCAGATCCCAGGCCCTCTATGGCCCAGACATGGGTGTCTATGACATCCCAAGCAGGCGGAGCCTACCTCCAGACAACATCCGACCCCAAGGATCCCGCGGACCAACCCCTCCGGCCTACGGCTCCCGGGAATTTCTGATGAGCATGGGTATACTTGGCTACGGGATAAGGAGTTCTCCCCTTTCTAGCTCCTCTACGTCTTCTCTAACTCGTGGCCCAAAAACGTCGAGTTCTCCTCTGCACAGCAGCAGCAGCAGCAGCCTGCAAAGCAAAGGCAGGTCTTCCTCTCCAGCCTACTGTCCTCCAGACAGACAGACCCAGCCCCTGCCCTCCTCAACGTCCACTCTACCCCGTATGCCCTCGTCCTCCACCTCTTCCAGCTCGTCCTACACCACCTACAGCACCACGAAACGATCCTCCCTCACTTACTCCTCCGAGGGGAAGGAATCCGTCAGCCTGGGGGCCCTGAAATAAAAAATCTTCCATGTTTCTAATGGTGTGAATGACACCTCTATGCAGTGTTAGTTGCAATCTTCACAGCTCCCAAATACTTTGTAAATAAGAGGCTGTTTGGGATATCCCTGTGTAGGAGGGTGTGTGAGAAACAAATGTGCAGTGAAGAGTAAACTTTCTGTCAATATTCTTGCACATGTGAGTTTCTCTTGACTGTTTGACTGTTAATCCAAAAAGTTGTGCCTCCTCTTATAGACAGAGAGAGATCTATAAACTCAGTCAAAGCAGAAGAGCTGTGTGAGGAATACAGATGACCTTATTGTTTGTTTGTATGTTTTGATATTGCTTTTGTGAAACAATCTAATACCACAGGATCTAATTAATTTGTCTCCTGATGAAAAAATCCCTATTTAGTAATATTTTGTAGTTGTTTGTACGAATAAAATGATTTGTTAATTTTTTGTTTTTGTTTTTAAGTCGTTTTTCCTCTGGTTTGTTTAGAGTGTGAGTGGCCATCAGGGGATACGTTATGGGAACAAAACAAATAGCACAGACAAGGAAAGGAAGGAAAATTTAATAGGGAAAAAAGGAAAAATTAAGCAAAAATCAAGGAACAAGGCTGTCACTGTTAAAAGCACTAGAGCTCCAGCAGCAGAAGGAAATTTGTATTTTAATTTTGGTCATCAATCTTGTTTCAAAGACATTCAGTTCCAATTTCAGTTGCATTGTGAAAGCGCAAATTCTCAATTCCTTAAATATCCAAAGGTAATTTTAGCGCATTATACAATAGATAGCAGGCTTTATGGAAATAGTGAGATGTATGAAGTATGAAGTCTAAATCACTTCAGCTCCTGACAAACTCAGCCCTATTATAAACTTCTATAATTATATAATGACTTCAAAAGTCTAAGCGGATATTTTTCTATGGAGTCAACAATAAATAAGGTAAGAAACAAGCAAATTAGAATACTGTCATGTCCCAGCTCTTGGGGATTGTAGTGAAACAGTAGTGTGGTGAAGTCGTGAATCTTGGGCTGCAGTGCCCTTTTCTGCACTGCATTTGCACATGGCACCCTCTAGCGAACAGTTTCAGGAGGTGGTAGTGCTATGTACGTGATATAAGTTGGGCAGGCAGCATGATCCAGTAGATGTTGCTATTGTATGTAAAATGCCCAAAAGCAACATCTAGTGGATGACAGGTGCTATAAGGAGTGGAGGAGCGGTGAAGACCACAGAGAAGGTGAGAAAATTTGTCCAATGTCCCTTCAACATAAAAATCCTGCAGGGATCCATCATATATTCTTATTATTATTATCATTATTATCCCAGTAAAAGCATATAATCAACAATTTAAAGAATTCAATACATGGGAGCATCCAGGTGTCTTAGTGGTTTACGGCAGGGGTTTTCAAAGTGAGGTTTGGGGACCTCTAGGGTTCTTTAAGGGGCTTCCAAAGGGTCCCTAGCAAAATGAGCAATAGTTTAATGTCACTGCAATTTAATTCACTACAAATTGTTACAAATTGTTACCATTACAAAATAAATAAATAAGTTGCATCGATGTACCAATGCTAAGACAATTTAGTACTCAATACACAAACCAAAACATGCAGAAAGGACAGATTCCACTGGACCATACTGACTTACTTGTGGCATGTTACTGGATGGAAAGAGACAAGGTTGACGTTACAACACACACTGCGTCTTCTTTAGAGCATGACACCAAAACCAAAATATCAGTTTTCATATCAGGATCTCAGAGCAAAATCCCATCAAATGGGAGTCTATGGATTAATGAAAGTCAATTTGGGGGTCCAGAACATGAAAAGGTTTGAAGACCCCTGATTTAAGGCCAATACCATATTAACTGACACATCCTGGGTTTGAATCTGGCCCAGGACCTTCATCGCATGTCATTGCTCTGCCTCTCCTGTCTCTCTCCACTTTCCACAATCTATTAAAGGCAAAAATAATCATAAAGAAAAAAAAAGATATTTGACATAAATGGGATGAATGAGTTTTGCTAGCCCTCAGAGGTCACCCTGCGGGATACAAAGCACCTACTTGAGTTAATGATCTGGTATTCCTCATGCTTTAGTGGATAAGGGTCTGATGAAGAATTACAAGACAAACTTGGCATTCTGGTGCAGGCAGCAACAAACGTCTGCTCCTCTGGCTGGCCTTCAATCTGTGGATGTGCCCGTGAGCCATTTGGAGTCTCTGTGACAGAAACATTTGTAATTACAAGAATTTTTATTTCCATGAGTATGCATAGACAATCATGCATAATGTTGATATAATTTCTGTGTGGGCAATGAATGACGAGGCATACTACTTCATTCAGTGCCAGTAGTAGCTTATTATGTGACTTGCTGTTGCACTAGATCCGAGGTTTCAAACGTCTTCAGGTCCCAGACTCCCAAGATGACTTTCACCGAGCTGCAGACTCATTTGAAGTGATTTTTCTCTAGTGACCTTGATATGGAAAGTTGTACTTACACGTATTAAATTGTTAGACGTCACACTTGAACACTATAAATAGATTCAGAGCAGTGAGATTAAACCATGTTAAAATAATAACTCCTATCACTCCAAACTTGAACAATTTAGGTCAATTATGATTACAGTCTAACTTAACAGAGTTTGGCCTGATAAACATGCTGCATGTATTTGCAGCAATTATGAATAAAATTAGCTGAGGATCACTGCTTAAAGAAAGTAAATACTAAATGCATTTTTTTGTCTTCTTAAACATTCAGAACGACTTCATAAGCTGTTAACCATTTCATTTCTGACAGCATCTTCTTATGCCAACATGCATATTATTTGTATACACTGACATACTGGCTGTATAGCACATTTTATACACAAGGAAACCATCAATGTGCTTTAAAAAAAAATACTAAACACATAAAAAGATGGTGCAAACCTGCTTTTTATTCCACAGGGTAAAGCAAAGGATTATGGATCAGCCGCTCTGTAGATGAAAGCAATGTGTATGGAGAAAAGCCTCATGAAGCTAAACTCTGAAGATGATTATTTGAAGTCCGACCTGATCAGCATCAGTACAGATGGAGCCTCGGTGATGACAGGAAAAGACTGGCTTGATCACAAGGCAAAGAGATTTTCCTTCGCTTCTGAGCCTGCATTGCCTTGCTCACAGGCTGGATTTGGCAGTACATGATGCACTGAAGCCAGCTACACCCTGCAACCCTTTGAAATATTCATCTCAAAGTTGTATACAGTGCAGTTTACCACCAGCCTCCCAAAGATGCCCGACTGCTCACTGAGGCTGCCACACAAACGAACATCAGCCTGGTGAAAATTGGACAAATATTTACCATCTGCTGGGTCGCAAGTAGCACGAGCGCTGTGAAAGCCGTCTGGAAAGATTTCCCAGTCCTGGCAGATGAAGAAGGCCCCTGAAGACCATACGTGCTCTGATGTGAGCACAGAAAATTCAGATGGTGGTGCAGGTGAGTAATTAGATGTTGCTTTTCATGTAATATAAATTAAGTGAAATGTAAACAACATAGTTTAGTCATAATCAGAACAGCTCCTCTGGCCAAAAATGGATGTGCGCGTCTGTGATGTTACTTAAGACTGCAGATTACAGAACATGATTTGTCTTTTGGCTTTTATCTCTCTTAACTGTGAAACATTTTTAAACTTTGGTTGGTAAATTATTATTTAAATCAGCAGCATAATTTATCATGATGCTTATTTTTACATGTTAGAGTAGGACGACTTCCTTCCCTGATGAAGGCCACTGAGGAGATCAGGTGGTGTTGGGACAGAAACCTTCAAAGGCATCCTGGGAAAGTTTGAATATGCTGCAGTTCGTCCAAACCATTAACAGTATCTCCTCATGTATCCCTGATTCAGAGCTCACAAAACTTCTGATGACACTGGATCTCCTCAGCTGGTTTACAATGCATGAGGCGTTTGGCGTTTGTCCAAACAGTGAAGCTGCTGAACATTTCAGATCGTGGAAACTCAACAGCAACTACAGTGAGAAGATCCTCAGGAGGCTGCTCACTGCAAGCAAAACATATTTGTCAACCTTGTCAGAGAGTAAGCAAGACTTTTTTTTCAGCCCTTAATGACTCTGTCTCCAATACTAGGAATTACCAAAGGGCCACAGACCTCTCACTAGTGCTGTTCACTGACATAAAGGATCCGACTCTCAAGATGTTTCACTCCAAAACATATGTTCAGTCCTGTGTTAAGGAGGAGCCGTGCCTGTCACCTGCCTGGAGGCCCGGAGAGACACAGGCTGGAAAAAAGCACTGTGTGCTGTTCTGAGCAGCAGATCATAAACTGTAAGATTTTATAATTTCTGGGAGTGGTGATTTTTACCTTATATACAGCCAGTGGCAGCTGGGTGAGCCAACACATCAATCTTGTAGATATAATGCTCTTTGCTGTGGCAGATTAAGGTTACATTAGTTCTCATTTGCATAAATAAATAACGTGGACATAAAATAATACCATTATTGTTACAGCTGTAGCCTCAGATAATCCACTTTATGAGTAATAATGATACAAAATGGCAACAAAGTTCAAATTAGTATTTGAGAAAATAAAAAAGATTCAGTGATTGTCAGCATTGTAATCCTCAAACAGCATATCATTAGACTTAATGAACATCTCCTAATGGGGAGAGAAAAGAAAGTCACCTACATCTGGGTGTCTACAGAAATGTCTCATTAAATTTGTTTTCTCATCAAAATACATTTTGCAGGTAATT
>OMLF01042498.1:8286-21889 GCA_900302615.1 Holocentrus rufus | reverse complement strand
AATTTTTATTTATTTCTTTTTATTTAGAGAGCTGCTGTGCTAGATCACAGTTTAACAGTTTGGAGGAGTGGATCATTGTGAATTCCCCATAAAATTTTGCAGATCATTACAGCTGAGGCCAGGCTCCTTGAACAGAGATTTGATAATGGCTGCATTGAATGAGTCGGGGGCAAAGCAAGGAAAAGGAAAAGTATTTACCATGTTGTAGAGGAGGACCTATGAAGGGAGCAATTATCTTAATTTTATGTGGATGAAGTGGATTTAGGTATGTTCTGCTTGGAAGATAATTGTTCCTTGTTTATGTTTAATTCCTCTTGCTGGTTAATTTTAACTGGTTGGCCAGTGAAACTGAGCAAGAAGATTTCGGTAGACAATGATGGGTGTGAAGGGGAGAAGGCCTTGATTTAGTGTGCATACTTAGAAGATCAAAGCATTTGGTTCAGTATTGGGTGCGTTGTCTCTTTCCCTGGTGCTGCATGCAGCATCTCTCTGCTAATTTTTTCCCATCCCTCCTTTCCCTTGTCCCTCGTTGTCCTGCACATGTGTGACACAGGGCTGAGCTACTGCGGGCTCCTCTGTGCATGTGCATGTGAGCCCACAGGGAACTGTGTGTGTGTGTGTGCATGTGTATGTGTGCTTGTTACTCTCCTTGTGCACCAAGGAGCCGAGCTGCCAGAAAATGGGGAGAGCACAGGGATTGCAGGCTCTGCACTTACCTAAACCATTTACAGGATCAACATCACATAGTTTGGTTCAGCACCCTGCGAACAGCACACACATTAACTGCAGCTGCAACAGCACAGATCAGGGGGAGAGTGTTGTAATGAGGGGAGTGCAGCATTAATTTCTGCTCCCTGTGTGAATGTGAGAGAATGCCTGCGCTGAGCCACTGTGTGGATGTTGCATGTAGTGTGTATTTGTGTGAGCAAGAGAAATAGACAGAGAGATAGAGGGAGCGGGAGAGCGAGAGAGAGAGAGAGAGAGTGAGAGAGAGGGAGAGAGACAGAGAGAGAGAGAGAGAGACAGAGAGAGAGTGGGGACGTGTGTTCGTAAGAGCAGGGAGGAAGGATGGCTGCTCATGTTTGAACTGCCTCAATGCTCGAAGGGAGAGTGAAGGCAGAAAATCAGCAGAAGCAGAAAAACAGACGCTGTCTCTTCTTCGCGGACGGTTCTTGTTCATCATTTGTGGGGAAGCAGAAGAGATTTGGCAATGCCTGCTGAAGTGAAAGAGGTAAGTGTGTTGTGGAATGGCTCTATTTGCTCCGTACCCTCCCTCTTTTTCTCCTCATCGCTTTTTTTTTTTTTTTTTTCTTTCCTGCAGATCACTGTAGTCTTACACCGCTTTGCATTCTGCCTCTGTCATGCTGGGTGAAGGAGACAGCAATCCTATTGCCTTTTAGCATCTCACTGCTGTTCGGTGCAGTCTCCTTGTGTGCATGGGGACATGATGCTAACATCTTTATCAGGTCTCTCTCTCTCTCTTTCTCTCTCTCTCCCTCTCTTTCTTGCTCTGTGTGTGTGTGTATGTGAGTGCGTACATTGCAAGCTTATAGAAGGAGATAATCATTGGCTGTATTATGAGGAAAGGTTGTGAGATGCCCCCCTCCTCCCCCCAAGGGAAAATGCTCAACACTCTGTAACATCACACAGCCTACCATAGTGTATAGCCATGGTGTGTCAGAGAGACATTAAATCTGACCATGCAGTATTTAACTGTTTGAGGAGCAGAGGCATGGAGCACCAAGTGTGACAAAAGGATCTAAAGCCTCAATAGAAACTTTGCGAGGGCATTTCCTTTACATGATGGATAACACATTTTGCCTTTTTTTCCCTCCGGGTCAAAATTTTGAATATAAATATTGGTTCTAAATAGAGTCTGTGAGGAGTCTCATCCATCCAGGTCATGGTACTTCTGAGTGCTGTACAAAGGCAGCTGGACTTGCCCGAGGTTCTAGAATGCTTCTTCTGTTCCGATTCAGAACTGAAGAAGCATTCTAGAACCTCAACCTTTGATGTTCAAAACAGACTGACCTGTCAACAAAATGAAATATTTTAATAAACTGATTTTTCTGTATAATGGGCTAATGTATGTGAGCATTCCTGCAGTTTAAACATCTGAAATATGAAAAAAAAACTGCCTTTAAATGCATCTTTCATTTCACTGTCGTTTTGATTTCCAGCGCCCAGTAACTTCTGTTAATTGACAGTGACCGATTTGAACACATCTGATTTAACAGCCAGATAGTGGGGACGGATGAGTTTTGACAGAGTAGTGACTAATGCTTTCTGACATCAGTGGCTTGACGTCATGTTTTATTATCTTGTGGAACCATCACTGTTTCATTCCCACCATTTGAAACAGATAAAGTGGTTGAAAATGCCTATTTACTCTCAACTTTGATGGCTGCAAAATAACTTTGCCTCTGTGGTACGACTGCAGTTGAGTGCATCCATCTTCATGACCCTGCTTTTTTTTCATGTGTTATCCTTGCATTTTAATGAATTTGTGACAAGTATCAAACACGGCTTGTGCCTGCGCTGCCCTTGAGCTGGTCACTGAATCTGAATTCATTCAGCGTAAGATCAAGAGTCTAAAAGTCTCCCCAAAATAATACTGTGCTGCAGCTGGCCTTGATCCTGAGAGTTGACTGAAACAAGATGCTAATTATGTCACTCTGTCTCCTGCGCCGCTGAACCTACTGTATCTCATTTGTAAAGTCAAGTCAGAATCACACTCATCAGTCAACCCTATTTGACTACGGGAGCCCTCTTAGTTAGTGATGGTGCAGTGAGTCATTTAAATAAGCTTTGACTCACTGTGGCCTGGCCTTCCCTGAAGCCTCAACCAGACGGGGACAGCAGGGTCTTCTCAGTATCCCAGCCAACAGCAAACAGGACTCTATCCAGCCTATTATCGTCCATCCAATTCCTTAATCACACTGTCTATACAAGACAGGAGTCGCCTGATGATCTGTGGCCAGGCAGTCATTTAGCACTGCCTAACAATACCCAATCACCCTCCCCGAGAGGCACTCAAGCCAGGATCATCTCCACTGCCAATTTCTGCTGTGTGACCCTTCCATCTCCTTGTTCCTCTGACAGGGTTTTTTTTTTTCGTGCAAAGAGAAGAGGGCTGTTGTGTTTGGTGTTGTACACAGGTTTGGAGCTCTCCCTCCACATGATGAGTAGGATCTAGCTGCAGATTCAGTGAGCTGTTCACTGCAGCTTAATTTAATGCAGTGGAGTTGAGTCCTCGGCACTTCTCAGCGCTTATTTGGTTTGATGCTGCAGCCTCGGAGACGGGGGAGTTTGAGAAATTTAAGAGCTTATTTGGTTTAATCCTTACAGTCTTATTTCAGCACATCACTCAGCATATTTCCAGTGTTTTCATCAGTCTGTTTTCAGTGCAGACTGATGAATTTCAGATGAGGTAAAGCCTGTTTTTGTCATATTTCCTCAAACAAAAATTGATTTACAGAGTGGGCTCGCAATTGAAATACCTTTGGGTGGCATTACCGGTGCAAACAACTAAATAACAACAAAAGTACAGAGATCTGCTGTAACGTGGGTTATGAATGATGCAGTAGAATTGATTCCCTCTGTTATAGAATCTTTTATTTAATTATATTCTCTAATGTCTTGATTGATGGTGTTATCTCTTTTTTTTTCATATCGTACTCAAATGCAACTGCTGCAATCAGTGGGACCTCAAGATAGGAAAAAGATTTATTGAGCTTTAGTTTCAGAGCTAATATCTATTAGTCTAGTGAAGCAAGTTTTGTAGACACACTGAAATGAATGTAAGGTCAATAAAAAATCATTATAAATTCTCTTCACACTTAAATACTGCCTCCAGTTCTGTCTCAGACCAAGCTGCTGAATAATTAATACAGTCTATTTCATGAAAACACATTTCTTTGAAATAGAAGAAAAGTCAAGTTCTGCTTGAAATCAATGAATATAAATTAGTGAAATAACCACATGGCCCGAGACAGCGACCATATTGTTGATTCAACGTCCTCGTTGCTGTATTTGCAGAGGATCTTTTTCAGATTTTTATAAGGCAAGTCAGTACAAATAGCTTCTGCACTGATCTGTACAAAAGTGGGAAAATATGTATAAGTGGTCTTGAAATCAGTTTAAGCAGTTAGCAAGTGATGGGTCAAAGAGAAACACTTAATTAAACGCGACCAACTCATTCCTTCTTTCAGATAATACCTCTCATCCTTCTTTATATTTCTCTTTTAATGAGATTAATGGTGGGTTATCACAGTGCTGTCTGCCCATTAATCATTTCTTCGTTTGTGTGCAATGTGCGTTTATCTTTCCCTTCAACAGTGCCGGACGGGTGCTGGTCTATGGCATTGCTTCTGGTCTCTTACTCATTTCTGTGTGTGTGTGTGTGTCTTTGTGTGTGTGTGTGGGGTGAGGGGGTTCAGGAGCAGAGATCAGAGGGTCCTCCTCCACTGCCCTTTTCCCAGGAGGCAAAAGAGCAAAGTCTGGATCACCCATCCAACAATGACGAGCTGGACACACCCACTTCCAACACCTCCATGATGACTTCCACCAATGACAGCTCCATGGAGACTGACACGCCACAGCAGACAGACACAGAGGTTCAAGCCTTTATATGTAGTTAGTGGCTCCTATATTTCATCTTTGAGATGTTGCTGTTAGACTGACAGGGAAGGGAGACACCTATAAAAATATGTCTACCTTTTTCAACTTAACCTCTCCTTGATACATGCCTTGTCATCCCCTGATGTACATTCTAGTCCTCAAGCATGTGTAACTCTCTGCACTCCATTACAGCTGAAACATCTTAACTTTGGTTTTCTGTGAGCCTGCTCTCCCAAAATGTTTTGAAAATTATCACATCTGAAAATGCAATTTCGTGCTCTGTGCACAAGAGGAGGAAAAAAAGTACTTATTCCTGCCTTGAAAGGATTACATGAGGGAGGCACAACTAGAAACAGGCAGTAGTTTGGTATTGAAATAATGCAGTGAAAGGCAAGGGCACTGGGGTTGGGGTGGTGGATGGGTTTATACGGTTACCCTCAACCCTGATGACCTGGATTGCATTTCCAATTGCTGCAAAATCATTAAAACCTTAACCAAATTGCTTTAATTGACTAAATTTGAGTTATTTTTACCTGCCTAAACTTTACCATTAAGTAACCTTTTCATGTGACTAACAGGTGGAAATTGTGTGCTCAATTCAGGCTATTATCACATAACCCAATTTGTGGCAGAGGGATATAATCCTCACAGTATTTATGTGCACAACAGGTAATCTGTGTTGCTAGAGCTCAAGCTTATTTCACAGAGTTTTATAAGACTGTGTTGTTCTTGCAATAGAGAATGATAACAGAGATATTTCTCCTGGGGCGCCGCTGTTCTTGCCAAGACTTATGAGCCATTATGTTCTTTTAATTTGAAACATCCATTAAAGACAACGTCTGTTGGGCTACAAAAGCAACTTTCAGCTAAACTGACTGGCCAGCAGGACGTATCTGAGAAGCCAAATATTTCTTTGGGGCGGTAATACCACGGAATTTAATGCAATTAGATCATATTTCACACTGGCACTGTTGGAGTTATTAAAGAATTACATCAAATTTAAGAGCTTCAGGAATAATAGTTTTGGTTACATCTTGCCATGAAAAGGTTAAAATCAAAATCAGTTTACTCAACAGGACAATTAAATTTCCTGCAATCCACTCTACTTCTCAACAGTGGCTTGACCTCAACTTGTTTCATCAGAGTCCAATCTAAGCTCATTTTCAGCAGGGGGGACTCATTATTCATTGGCAGGCAAAAAGAATTCATTATTTACTGGTGGCGCACAAAGCCAGAAATGTCCTAGAATGAGGAAGATGGATCATTTGAGCTCGGGTGGGCTGCAAAGTTTTAATAGGGGAATAAACATATAGATAACAGAGAGCCTTTTGATCTCTCTTGAATAAAGCCAGACCTAATTGTTTCTTGTCTAATTCGTGACTTTACTCTTTGGTGGCCTGCATTTTAGTGGGAGAGAAAAGTCTGAGACCTGAAAACTTAAGAGAAGATTGGATTTTATAGGGCAGCAGAGATTCTGATTAGACTTTTGCAGAGATTATATTTGCAGTGCATTAATCCTTGTAGGACTCCAAGGCCGTGGAGCCGGATGGCGAACAGGCTGAGACTCCACAATCTTCAGAGACGCAGCTTAACCTTGAGACGTCTGATGCACCTGATCCCACTCTGACTCCGGTGGTTCAAGATAACCCTCTTGAGCAGCCTACGCCTGTGACAAACAGCCAACCCTCTGAGTCCCTTACGCCGACCACAACTACAAGCAACACCCCGTCTGTGCCCCCTTGGCCCGCTGAGCCCCAGCCAGTAACCACAGATGCACAGAACAACCTGTACACCCTGTCCGACAGCTATAGAGGCCTTGGAGGTGACCTGTGTGCGGGGTATGGCAGTCTGTCTCGTGGCGTGCTTCACAGCTACTGGCCCTCCAAAAACTTCCAGCCCGGGGCTCACTACACCCTACCCTTCCCCAGGGACAACTACGGTCCCTCAGGCCTCAGTAGCCAGCCTGAGGATGAAGGCCGAGGGGAACAGGGAGAAGAAACCGCGGACATAAAGACTGATCACCCAGCTACCAGCTACCCAACATTGGGAGGCGTCCACCAGTTCATGCCGATCACAACCCTGGAGCTCCTCAGGGAGCCATCAAGAACCAGGTGACTGAGTTAGGTGAAACTTTACTGATTCCCCCCTGGGGAAATTTTGTAAATTGTTCTCATATGCCACGTTTTTACTGCAGTGTGGTTGCCATGGCATCAAGAACACCAAGAAGTATATCCAGATCAGTCTCTACCTGTAATGGTAAAATAGCCAAGAAAACCTCAAAGAGTAAATGTCTGTTACTCATTCAGTGAAATCATTTATTTTTTTCGAAGAAAGAGTTATGAAATGATCGCACTAACCTTGTTCACTGTGGCAGGTCTGTGAGGGACCTTATTGACTCAAGGTCATTTTTTTACTCTCATTGAAGTACTTCTTTGGCTCAGAGAATAGTCAGCGAAGGCAAAGGACATTTAGTTTGTGTCACTGAAATATCAATAGGTTGTCTGATAATGAGTTTACCTTTAACAAAGGCTAATGGTTTGCTTTCTACTAGAGAGCCCATTGATTTGTTGCCTACTGGCGGATATGGAGGCAAATTATGCACAGAGAAGTTCAGCACTCAATCATAATTCTCATTCACCACATAAATACAGTTTTCAGAAAGACTGGAAGGCTGTGATTTACAATAGAGATTAATGTGTTTACTTAATTCATTCAGACAGTGAAATCAGAAGTTGAAAGCAAAGAAAAAAACAGAAGGAAGAGAAGGAATGCAAATATGTGCATGATAAAAACAAAACAAAACACTGGGATTTGAAAAATATCACATTAAAAAACACTGAGAAAAAGGGTAGGTAGAATTCTAGGTAGGTCTAGGCAGACTTCATTGTTTAATGGTTTTTAATAAAACTTGTTTGGGCCAGCGACCTCAAAAAATGTCAGAGCTGTAACATGTGTTGTATTTTTGATTTTTTATTTATTCATTTATTTTTAATACACTTTAAACATTTGTGCACTTCTATAGCACCGCCATCAGGACTATTTGTCCCAAACTTTAGTGGGTGTTCAGCCTGGTAACAATCTATGTACCAAATGTGGTGCACGTTCATGCACAGGATACAAGAGGGACTGGCAGCAAAGTTGGCCAACCTCTAATTGAAATATTCCTGATGAAGGGGAAATGTGGAGGTGTGTATGTGTGTGGTGATTCAAACTGTTGCTGCAGTATTGAACACATCCAAGTAACATACGAATCAACACATCCAACAGACACCTCTATCCTGTTCCTGCAAGTCAGCCTGGACAACAGGAAAGACAGATGGACGGCAGTTTAGGAGCAGGTGGTATCAATCAGGGATGGCAGTCTGCCGTAAAGTCGATAAATAAGGAGGTTTCACCAGTTACTGCCCGCCAGAGGCTTTTTCCTTAGCCCATATAAAGTGACAGAGCTGTTCACAAAAGATACAAGCCTCTTTCTAACGCTGTTAAACTCTGTGAACCTCAGTCTGTTGGACTCCATTGGACCTGTTGAATGTACACTGATACAGATGCTGAAATAGAAGACTGATGGTGATGCACACTTTCATGAAATAATTCCTCCACACATATGCACTCTTTCTCTGTGTCTTCAGAGGTGGCTATGATGATGCCATTATGTCCCAGCTGGAAGGGAACCTGAACCCATTCTTCCAGGTAATGTGCCGGGCCCAGACCCTGCAGTTCCCCCACAAACGCAGCAGCATGGTCAGCCTGGACAGCATCCGCAGGGACCCACGCTGGAGAGACCCCAACCTGCACGAAGTGATCTCGATGCTCAGCCACCCCATGGACCCGGTCAAGTCCAATGCTGCTGCCTATTTGCAGCACCTGTGTTACGAGAACGATCGCATCAAGCAGGAGGTCAGGCAGCTGAAGGGGGTGCCAATTCTGGTGGAACTGCTGGATCATCCTAAAGCAGAGGTCCATCGCAAGGCCTGTGGTGCCTTGCGCAACATATCCTACGGAAAGGACCACAATAACAAAGTGGCCATCAAGAATTGTGATGGCATCCCAGCATTAGTCAGACTGCTGAGGAAGTCCAGCAGCATGGAGGTCAGAGAGTTAGTCACAGGTAAATCTTAACTTCGAGTCTTTCCTAGAGACACAAGCTGTTACGTAAGCATCTTCTAACTTCTTTAACATTCGTACTCTTCCACACAGGAACTCTGTGGAACCTCTCTTCACATGAACCATTGAAGATGACTGTCATCAACCATGGGCTCCAGACGCTGACTGATGAAGTTATCATTCCACACTCAGGCTGGAGGAGAGAATCCGCTCAACCCACCAGCCTGCAGAGTGCTGATTGGACCACGGTCTTCAAGAACACCTCTGGATGTCTGAGGTACCTTTGGCCACTGTCAGGGAGCACAAGGCAACCACTACTAATAAGCTGACTTGTTCACAGACTGTGATACATCTAGTTCTCCCAGCTTGCTAACAGAGCTGTTTCTGCAGGAATGTCAGCTCAGATGGGGCAGAGGCTCGACAGAGGCTGAGGGAGTGTGAGGGGCTGGTGGACGCACTCCTTCATGCCCTTCAGTCAGCTGTTGTCAACAAGGAGACTGACAATAAGGTCACCAAAGCCATCACATTGAGAAGATTAAACAAAGAAAAAATCAACCCAAGACAAATTAAGCCAGGAAGTTCTCACAGAGCATTGCATTTACTCTTTATTGATGCAGAATTGAGAAGGCAAGGTAAATCTTGAGAAGTGAAGATTTCAAAGAGAGAGTGAGATGCCGCTGAATTTGGCATCCAAAATTGAGATGGAGTAATCAGATTAATTTTAAGGGAAATTCTATTTCTGAAATAACAACCTGGACCTGAAAAAATTACGTGTATTGCATGCCACAAGTAATGCCATATTGAAGAGGGATCTGGAAATTAGCTGTTACAGAGTCAGCATTGTAATTATTACAGATGTAGGACCACTAGGACATTATATGTGCCTGTTCAGTAAGACTGAAAGTGTGAATATTGCTGTGTGTCTGTGTCCTGTGCTTCTGCTTGCTCAGTTATGTCTGAAGTTGTTTGTATCTTCAGTGTCGTTGAGTGCGTTTTTAAGTAGGGGAACTTTTCACTTTTACCAAAAAGTAATAGCATACATATCTCAGGGCTTTGTTGATAAAATGCTATGTTGTAACATTGTACATATTTCTGCTATTTGGGTTGATTTTTTCTTTTAAGTAATACCATTTCTTAGGCTGAATCAGTCACCTGCTCCATTTGTACCTGCTATATATCAACTGACAACACTTGTTTCTCAAGCTTCATTGACTTTTCATCACATTGGAGTTAATAGCCTGTTAAAGCACAATGTCTAGTTTATACATTTAACATAAATTAGATTATTGCCCATGTGTTGTTGGAGTAAAAGTCTCCAAACTCTCTGGTATTTCCCCAGCATCCCCGAGGGCGTCATTAAAGTTTCATCTGAGGAGATTACCAGAGAGGGAATTACAGAGTTACCCATAGTCATAGCCATAAAAGTCTGTGTTATATTCCTGCATAACTCTCCACATAGTATCTTTGATTGAAATCTCATGTTATTGTCCTTCGTTTAGTCAGTGGAGAACTGTGTCTGCATCCTTCGAAACCTGTCCTATCATGTTCACAAAGAAGTACCAGGGGCAGAGCGGTTTCACGAGCCCCATGCCAATCATTTGCTGAGGTCAGGAGGATGCCAGAAGAAGAGCGAGGCTGACTGTTTTGGAGGGAAAAGAGCCAAAGGTTGGTGGGCTATAACTCATAAAACCAGAATGAGCACCTGAACGCTGTTTTATTCCAGCGTGATAGCTTGGATAAAACATTATGATTTTCACAGTTTTTAGATTTTCAATATCTCTGCTGTTTGCAAAACATCTATCATTCCATTTTACAGGTGAATTAATTTGCCCCCCTGGCTAATCAAATCCAATCTGGGGACGCCCTGAGCCTTTCAGATTTTATCAACACTACCATAATTAGAAACCAAAATTAAGCCTTTTAAGTGCTCTATAATAACACAATTTTGACAGATGCCCTGATATGGTGGCCTGTACAAGGAAAGTGCTTTTGAGGACTATTTTCTGCAGCTATGATCGATTTTGAATGCAACCCCAGAATTTGACAAATAAAAAATGATTTTAATTTTAATTTAACTATTTTCATCTCCATTCTTCTTCTTCCATCCTCTCACAATGCTCAGCATTACCAAATACACTCTGCCAGTGTCTGTAAACTTGACTGCGGTACATATAAAAGCATAAGATCCGCCTGTACTGTGCGTTCTATTTTCGAAATTTTCTTTTTCCTGGTTTGTTTTGGGCTTTCCTTAGTCTTGGGCATGGGCCTCATATTTCTTACCCCTTTTTCATGCCTTGCCACTGCATGCCTGTATATTTTATAAACCTGACATGACATGCAGGATCTGATCATAGACTTCGCTCTGCGGCAGGAGGCATAGCTACTACACGCGGGTAACTTTCATCTGCAGTGTCAGATTCCAAAACTGGCAAGCTGGCTTATACATTTGGGTTGCATCATTTGGTGTGGTGTAGAGTAGAGAGGGTTTAAACTGTAAGAATAGTGCCAGTGATAAGCAACCTATATAATATTTAGAGTATAGCTAACACAATTACAAGGGTGCAGTTGTCACGCTGTGTGCAGGAAGCAGCAACTTCATAGGGAAGCTAATGAAGATAGAGTTAATGATTAGGGTTATCTTTTGTGACTTTTGACCAACGCTAACTTTTCATCTAAAACCCTAACATGCAAGCACATGCTTACAAAACAACCATCAACTTTAATACTGTATGACTACATGGAGGAGCTCTGTGTTTTCTGCTGCAGCACCGTTTAATGTCTGACATTGTTCTTTATTCTGTTTTCCCTTCCTACCCTATTAATCAGAGGAGTGGTTCAATCAAGGTCAGTCTGCCTATTACACCTGAATATTTTTAGCAGTCATAGCAACAATTGCTAATATTGTGCTTTCAATGTCGCACTGAATCTTGACGTATTCATGTATGTATGGTATTTTTGTTTGTGTGCATGCATGCGTACGTGCATGTGTGTGTGTGTGTGTGTGTGTGTGTGTGTGTGTGTGTGTGCATATGCATATATTACTCTGCCTCTGTTTGTGATTTCGATCCACAGGTTGGAAGAATGGATTTATGGACAGGAAATACGGCACACTTGATATACCAAAACGCACAGAACCAATGAAAGGTATACAATTGTATAATTGCAATTTTTGTGTTGGTGTTTTGTGTTAATCCATTACATGAATTTTTCAGATGTAATACAGTGTTGTTGGATGATGCCCTCAGTTGTAACATGCATTGTTGTAAAAAGTCTATTCAGTTCTACTTGACAGCATTTGAGATACAAGGTAGATGCATTACAAAGGGCTTCTAAAATGGTTCCATTATATATTATCATCATACTATAATCAGACATCAATACTTGTTATCTTTGCGATGTTATTTTGCTTTGTATGCATGATGTTGTCAAAGGCTGTGAGAGAATCCATTTATATGCAAAACAGCAGATCAGCACCTGCACTTCTTGAAAAGAGTTGCATTACTGAAAGAAAATGACACACCTAGTGAAAGACTTACGCGTAACATTTTTATCAGGCAACATCTAGAGTAGTAACTTTGCCTCTGATAAGATGAAGATGAAGTTGCACTCTGATTTGCTTTGAAGTTGCACTGTGACACAAAATATGAATCTGTCTGTCTCTATCTGCAGATATACAGCACACACGTCTGCTTTGTGGACATTGTTATGACTAAAATGCCCGTCAGAAGCCTGTAAAACATATGTACAGTATTTAAAAAAAAAATGCAGCAAAAATATCAAAAAGGCATTGTAGCACTGCGCAGCGTATATGTGAAGCTGGCTGCTGTCAGAGCAGAGATCAGAGCTAAGCCTGTGCTTCCCACGCTTCAGCCACAGAATGCAAATCAGAATGACAAGCATGTTACGGTCCCAGGTCAGGATTATATTGCTTGTGAGCGGTCCAGCATCCTCCACTGGCTCAGTCTATAAAACCCCTGGGGGTGTCCATTGATACACTGAGTAACACACATACACTGTAATAATATTTCAGATAGCTGTGTTGACTGCTCATACTGGCAACACATTATATTTTGGATCCATGTTTGTTCAATGTGCACCATATGTGCAAAAAATGACTCAAAAATGATCACTGATAGTTCATTTCTGACCTGTGCCCTTTTGTTGCAAGTCATCCCTCCTCTCTGCCCTGTCTTTCCTGTTTAGCTCCACTGTCTCTGTCAAATAAAGTAGAAATGCCAACAACTTAATCTTTAAAAAAAGAAAAGCTGACAGCAGTAATCTATTCGAAGCCAAAACTAAAAAAGAAATGTTACTTCAAAGTTTATTTATATATTTATTTTTAAGGTTATTTTTTGCCTTTAGAGAGAGAGAGAGGGGATGACATGCAGCAAAAGGTGCAGGGTGAAGATCAAACCTGCACAGCTGTGGTAATAATACATGGTATGTGCTCTGCACAGTGAACTACTGGGGCGCCCCATGTTTGCCCAAAGTTGAATGCTGTACAAAATGGTTTGATAACATACGCCTAATAATTTATCACACTGACTAAATAAAAATATCCTGTCAGTCAGCAGTCATTGATGGTGATGCCAGGACCTTGCCTTAGGTTAAGGTTTAATGAAATGATATCCCCGGGACTGTCTGCCTTTCTGTTAAAAGGACTGGAGCTTTTGTACCAGCCGGAGGTGGTGAGGCTCTACCTGTCTCTCCTCACTCGCAGTCAGAACCACAACACCCTGGAGGCAGCTGCAGGAGCGCTGCAGAACCTCGCTGCAGGACACTGGGCTGTGAGTGGAAGCCAGGGAGGATGCTAACAGCTGTGTGTGTGTGTGTGTGTGTGTGAGAGAGAGAGAGAGAGAGAGAGAGAGAGAGAGGGAGG
>OMLF01042496.1:4081-20034 GCA_900302615.1 Holocentrus rufus | reverse complement strand
AGCAGCTCATTCTTCAACAAGGCAGAGTACGCCAGTCCATCCACTACACACAGAGGCAAAACAATAGATTTGGACTGATAAGAGGTATGCATTGAAAAAGCACATAAATACAGTCTCAGATAGGCAATGTCCATAAACAAATAACATAAAAAAAAAACTTCACGGTCTCAAACAGAACAGATTGTGAAAGAAAAACTGACAGAAAACAATGAATTAAAGGACAAAAGTTTAAAAACAGACCCAGACTGTGCTCTTTGCAGTCAAAGCTACTGTGCCAAATTTGGATGTATCAGCAAACAAGTTTGAACAGTCACATGCACTCAATAGAAATGGGTTTGCTGCATTCCTTTGTTATTGATGATGACAATGACGTGGAAACACAGGAAAATACAAGCAGGCAAACACAGGGGAGGTATAAAAGTGGAAGAGGAGCCAAAGGACCAGGAGTTAAAGACGAGGGAAGAAGGAAACCCCATGTTCAACTGCTGTTTCTCCCGGGATTCCCGATTGTCCCATTATAACTTTTTATGTAAACCTCAGTTTAGCATGGAGGGTCAATTAAAGACAAATTCATATTTAATTGAATAACAACCCACAAAACACAGATGTAAAACACAGATATGGTAGATCACTTCCCTGTCTGCTGCCTATGACCAAACAAATTTGAAGAACATGTCTGAATATGGTCTCTAATATCGAAATATTGATTTAACTTGTTAAATGCTGAATACTGGTATGGACTGAGCTCAAGTCTAGAGACCTGTATAAAGAAGTACCTGAGAAACTATGCACATTCACAGCAGCATATTTCCACCGCTGCATGTGTCCATCATGGTTTTCACTTTCAATAACTTTAGGAATGTCTGAGCGTTTGACCTGAACTGCAAAACTGTTATTCACCTTTGCTGTTGTCAGAAGTGGCATCCTTTGTTTTTCTGTTCTGACTCGGAGATTTCTCGTTTTCCTGTTTGAAATCACAAAGATGTTGTTGGAAACCTGGACACAAAATGATCTGCAACACTGCAACATTTTGACCTCTGAAACAGCTTTCTCATGTAAACGTCCTGTTTCTACACAAACACAGACACGCACATCAACTAATTCATCCGCATTCTGTTCATACATTTATTCTGTGGAAGTTGATATTCCAGTTGGCCCCTGCTCTGGTTGGGATAAATCGGTCTCCGTGTTTACTTGGGGAGGACAGTGGGGATCCAGTGGGTGTCAGGCCTCGCATAATGTCAGTCATCTTCTGCACAACCAAAAAATCAATGGTTTAGCTTGAGTGTTGATATGTATATGGGTCAGACAGTTCTAATCAGTTAATAGTGACAAACATTCAGTGGTGATGCAGCTACATTTTATTTTAGTAGCACATTTGAGTAGAAAACAAGGACTCACAACTGGACTCAAGTTGTCATTCTGAATGTTGATCTGCCTGAGGAGACGACGTTCATACTCTGGATCCATGTTGATATCTTCATACAACAGCCACAAGCAGGGATGATGGAGAGATGGACAACAAAAGAAAGACAAAAAAATGTAACAGTTTACATTAAGTTTTGTTGTTCTGTCTACTACCATCTATTTTTTATTATTTTGATTTCTTTTATTTGGAGATTATTATTATCGCAGTAAATTAATCTGTACCAACAGTGTTAAACAAACTCATGCAGAGTTGGAGCAAACTAACATACCCAACATTTGGCTTACCGAATAGACTGATATTTGATATAACTCATTACAAAAACAATCTTTTAAACAGCCATGTTTGTAAAATGCCACACGGAGTAACGCTTTCGCCATTCATGCTAGTCCTAACTCCGAGCCTTGCCTTAAGGAAAGCTAGCTACCCATAATGTAAGTAATAAGCTAACTGAGCTAGCTAGCAGCTAATCGTATTTGATAAAGACAGCGTACAAACCACAAACAAGCCGGTCCCTGAATACCACCAGTCAAACGCCAGACACTTTACAGTAAAAGGAGTAATACTTGATTGAGTAAACAAATGAAAACTGGTAATATGTTTAAGTTACCCACTATCCCTTAGAGGTAAATATAAGTCGGGATATGGTAAGACAAAAATGACATTGCATTGTGGGACTTTTTGGAACCCCGATGACGTATACTTGTCAAATCAAAACACGGAAATGCCACATATGTTGTCAAGGGGACATATATGATACTTCCATGAATGGGATTGACATTTTCAGTACGGACTAGCTAAACTTATACAAATGAAACTGTCTACGTCTGTGAAGTAACAGATTTATTTAAGCACCGCGTTTCTAGAGACGGTAAAGTTCCTTGAGTTAGGCAATTAACCTTTGAAGGTGGAAGTTGCATAGAGTTGGACGCTACTTTGTGTATTTGTGGTTGTACAGGTTGTTTCCACCATCTCAATGAGGAGAAATTTGAAGTTGTTACGTTTGTGCTTAAATGCTTCACTTCAAAGTCAATTGAACAAGTCCAAACAGTTGCTCAGTAGGACTGTGAAGTGTCCTTGTCATTGCCTCGTACCAAACACAGATGGCGTGATAGCACTATTTTCCACACCCAATAAGGGCAAGGGTGGATCTTTATTCTTCCATATCAATTACTGTGTCTTGCTTCCTCCCCCTTTACTTGCAGTATACATAAACTTAATTAGTTGGCTTCAGTGTAAATTTGGGAGTGAACGTGAATATCGCATAACAAATCTTTAAAAATTCCAGGACAAGTACAACCATCTCTCAATTTTAAGCTTAACCACTGGATATAATGCAGTGTTTCTAAAATTAAGTATCAGTGCATACAGTCTATGGCCAAAACTAGTGCCACAGAACCTCTGCTGTAAAATAGTATTAATCAGAGAAAATCAAGAAACATTTAATGCATCTGCTTAAACTAAAACTGAATATTCATGCATCTTGTGTGTGTTGAGAAACGTTTTCAAATCTCATTTGAAAACTTTATTGATTCTTTATCCAGTTTGTCAGAGTATGTAGTCTATCACAGGAGAAATGAACACTAAACCAGGCCACAGAAAGTGAAACACACAGGTTTTAGGAAGGAAACGCAGACTTGTGATGAAACGTTTGACAGTCTAGACAGGTGTGAAGCCACAGTTTGGCTCATAACGTTTCAGATGCATTTTGGGATTTTTGGAATTACTCAGTGACGTCTTGTCTGTCGCCCCTTCTCCCCCATCCTGTTCTGGATTGCAGTGTAACAAGATTATACATTCATAAGGTGTGTGTGTGTCTGTGTGTGTGTGTGTGTGTGTGTGTGAGAGAGAGAGAGAGAGAGAGAGAGAGAGAGAGACGCATCATTGAGTGTGTTTGTATGTTAGATGCTTGTCCAAAAACACTGTTGCAGTATACTCTTCAGTCAACAAACTATTCTATGTACACTTTAAAATGCATTGCTAATGACTATGTACAACAAAAGACGAAGCACTGTGCCTTTAATGCTTGTGACAGGAGCAGAGCGTAGTGATAATAATCACACACTGAGTGAACAGAGGGCCCCCGTGAACTTCACTGAGTGTTTTCTGGTGAGTGAACCTATAGAAATTTACAGCACCAGACACACAACAAGTGCAAAGCAGCCTCTCTCTCTCTCTCCTCTCTCTCTCTCTCTCTCTCACACTCCCACACAACACTGGCGCCAGCAAGCAAATCCCCCTCTCACCTTCCCCCCTTCGCTGACCTCCAATTATGTCATGCGAAAAAGCTGTGTCCCATTGAAAAGCTCTCTTAATCAAACCCAATTAATTCCGCTATTTTCCCTTATTATCCTTTGCAAGGAACGCGTCTTTCCAATAAGACTGTTAACTCCAGCCGCGGCCCTTTCAGATCTGCTGGGGTGCAGGAGCGAAATAATAGATTGCACAATTAATCAATTAGTCATTAAGCACTTAATTGTTCTTAATGAAGACAATAACCATGGAGTAGTGGTGAATTAAATTCATTGTCTTTCTACTGGCAATTCAGACTATAATCTGCACCTTTTAAGTCATCTTAATACTTTTGAAGACTTTACCCTTGTTTGATTATTCATTGTCATTGTTTATTTTGAGAAATGCTTTGTAATGCTGTTGTTATCACTTACTACTGTTTTTCTTGCTTAGTCGCTATGATCCACTGCTCCCTCTTGCAGGTGAATTCCTTGGGAAAGAGAGAAAGCTCTGGGTGTGTTTCAGTAGTAATCTCTTCATTATTTGTGTGAGTAGACAGAGTGATGTTCAACTTTATTCTCCCCAGTATGAGGTCAAGAGGATTAACTGCCATGGTCCTGTATTTTACCAGCGGCTGTAAGAAGGAGACTCCGGGCGCTCCTGCCGTCTTGTCATTCATCATTCAGCAGCCAGATTGATTTTTCTCAACAATCCAGATGTCTGCGTTAGATTAGGTTGTATTTTAGAGGAGCACATGTGTAATGCTGTGAAAAAAAAAAGATGTGAACGCTGAGCTGAGAAAATGTTAACCTCATATAACAGTAATGAGATGTTTCAAAGGAGCCACACAAGTTGCCATGGCTGCAAAACAGATGAATAGTTGTACTAATCACAGTAGTCCCTTTTACAGATGCAATTTTACTTTTGTATTTCCTATTCAAGCCATCTCCAAATGTTGAGGATTTCTCAGGGATAAGTTTGTAGAGATGCACAGGCAGTTAGAGGTGACATAGAGAATAATTTACAAGTGTATAATAGCCAAAATCTTGTTTGGCTTACATTCAAATCGAGGAGATTTTGTATAGTAGAGCAGAGTTCCCCACCAAAACGTTTTTTTCTCTCTCTCTCTCTGTTGATCTGCTGCTCTTTTTCCCATGCTTTTCTTTGTGCCACTCACTCCGGCTCAACGCATGCCTACCCTGGCCCCTGGCTGTGGCTCTAGCCCCGTCCCGGCCCCGGCTGAGCTGTGCCAAGCTGTCCGACAGTTAGTTAGTGTGTGTTCAGGCCCGGCTCGGCCCGGCCCGGCCCAGCCCGGGCACTAATCCCTGGGCTGTCAGAGGACCCCGCTCTGAACTCATCCTGCAACACAGGAAAACGCTCTAATTGGGGGATTTTCTACATCATTAACTCTGATGAGCAGCCATCCCACCCTCTGCCCCTCCTCTCTCTCCCTCTCCCATCCTTCTCTCTCTCTCTCTCCCCACTCTTACTCTCTTTCTGTGTCTCTTTCCCTCCCACACTTTTCTCTTTCTTAATCTCTTTCTTAATGTTTTTCTTTTTCCTCTCCCCTCTCTCTCTCTCTCTCTCACTCTGCCTTCCTCACATTCTCTCTGTCTCTCCTTTCATCCTTACTTTCTCCCTCCAGCCTGTCAACATTATTTGGTTCTACTCCCATAGCTTGTGGCCAGAGAAAATGTCCCAAGCATTTTTTTTTCTTCTTTCAGCCACACAGTGTGTTGTTTGTTCGGCTCTGGGAGAACACTAGCGAGACGGGATCCCAAAAACAAAAACCAATACATGAAAGCTAAGTAGTGAGCGGCTCTTCAAAGTTATACAAGGCTCTCTGGTCTCACCAGTGCACTTGTTACACTCCACACATACGGAGTAAAAAACAATTTGCTTGATCCCTTTATGTCCTCTAAGCTAAAATTACATATTTCCTTAATTTTCCTTTATAGATCTAGTTGTGCTACATAATTCAAAATTGGCTTTTCACAACAAAGCACAGCACCAGCGTACGGCTCCGCCACATGTAGAAAACACCAGCTATTCCCCTGCTACATCCACTGGCCTACCCATATGGTCCTCATAGTGAGGTGCATCCAGGCCTCCATCTGTCTAAGAAAGTGGTTCACACGCTGAGGAGGCCAGCTAGCACGGCGGCACCAGTCCTCCTGTGAACATGTGTTGCAGCGGCCGAGCCTGCCTGCCTGCCTGCCTGGGGGCAATTAGGGAGCCGGGCCCTGTGGTCAGAGGCCCTCCTGGGAAGCCCTGATTGATTGGAGTCTCATCTTCCTAACAGGCTGGCATCCTGCCACCAGCCACGGAACAGGGGAGAGGAAAGGGAGGGGTGGAAAGACAGAAAGAGTGCTTCTATGACGGCCGGAGAGAGATGGGGCACGAGTGTTGGAGGCAGAGAAAGAAAAACGTCTCTGGCTCTGCATGTCAGATGATAATGATTATACTGTAGTAACCTTGGATTACTCGTCGGATTCACGGCGGTAAAAGAAATAGACTGTGTGGGAATAAGCGCACAGGTCAACACATGAGCAAGGCAGTGAGTAGGCGGGGACAGATATTCTATCAAACTATATTTTTTATTTTCAGTAGGTAGTCATTCTTTTCAGAATATGGACATCAATGTTTCAGACAAACTCAATAAAAGAAAACAATGACATAACTAGGACAAGTAACAAATAGAATTGTCGTACAGGACAAAATATCCTGCGCATATTCACATAAAAAAAAAACTAAAACTCTCATACATCTAGTGCATTTTTGTCTGTTATCTAACCTTTGGCTTATTCTTGGTCCAAAAATCACATTTATATACAATCCTAAATGAGCTGTTTTGTGTGCAAGGTAATCCTCCTTCCTTCTAGGGTGTGAGGTCCTGGCATCGTCTATCAGGGGAGTCTAAACATAACTAACCAACAACATAAAAACTACATGAGGACAGACAGTGAGCAGCAGATGCAAAACTCTTCTTTTTTTTCCTCTGAAGGGCACAACACTGAATCTTACAATGAACCAAACAGGAGATCACATTGTTGTCGCTCTTATTGCTCTTGTAGCTGTAGTCATTGTGGACACATGACTAATTGCCAATAGCTACAAGCAAACTTTCACATGAAATATCACAATTATACAACGGGCATTCATGAGTTTAACACGAGTCTCCTTTGCAAAAGTAAAAATAAAAAGGATGCTGAAATTGCACTTTTAGATGAAGTTTTTTTCTCCCTTTAGTTCAACTCAAAAAGGTTACCATATGGTGTTACCATATAGATGCTATATTTAAGTAGTTTAATACAAAAATATGAGCCCAATTGATGGTTCTGCTTCTCATATGGAACATATTGTGTTGAAGGTTGCTTTTTTCTTTCTCTACACAATTGAATTTAATATGTATTTCGGCTTTTAAGATAATTAGAACTTAACTCCATAACAGATGGCAAATAACCAATATTGTGTCACTAATGACCCGAGCAGCCACAACCTATGTTTCTCTTCCTTTGACACAGAATGGAAAAAAAAACTTCCATGACAAAATGGTTACAAGGGCCTATTTAGTGCAGCCTGTGACCGTTTCCCCCCCTTCAATTTCAGACAAAGAGGATGCGCTTGGATCAATTGTGACAAACAAAGACTAAACTATGTGGGGTGACACATCACACAGGGCTCTTTCTGCTGCCCTGCACGTACACGCAGCCACCCAACACTGAGCTGCCAACAGGTTTTCTCCTCCAACAGCCACTCAAGCAAAAAGAAGGTTACTTCCCTCAACCAGTTTTCTTTCTCTCTTTCTTTCTTTCTCTCTTTCTTTCTTCGTTGCCTCCCCTACTGTGTGAGAAGAGCAAGTTTCTAGTTTTCAAGTCTGCTCATTACAATACTACCAGCAGCGTGCCCTTGTTCAGTACCAGCTACTGATTTAATAAATGTTCAAGTCTGGATCGGGTCACCTTAAAGCATCTTAGCACGAAGATCACTCACATCAGAAAAGATAATCTTCACACATAATTCTTTTTGGTATATTCAGCCCCGGATTACCATGTGCCATTTTAAGTCTGACTCCAGTCCTCCTTTCTCCCCACAAAGTGTGTGTCCTTAAAAAACGCTTTGGGCTGCATACACACACACACACACACATACACACAAACCTCCTCTCAAGAGCAGTCTTTAGGATTGAGACCTTAACTTCCAGTAACTTGGCAGCATAGCCACGCAAGGGAGACCACAAGTGTGTGTGTGTGTGTATGTGTGTGTGCACATGCAAGTGTCCAAGTACTTTGTGTGTGCCCAGCCCACTAATTATGATGTTTACACTGAAATGGTGGAATGCCCCTTTAAAGAAGCGATTAAGATGATCATTTTGTTGCCCGGGGTCATATTCCTCTAAATGTAAAACCATGACAGACAGTAGCAACCTTACAGGTCCTCAGCTGTGATCTTCCTCCAGTCATGCCAGGGTATCGAAGCTAAAGGCTCAAACATCTGTCGTGGGCAGCAAGTGGCTTCTGAACTGCAGAGCGATTACATTACTGATATAAATCAATGGATAACTCTGTTTACGGTCACAGTCAGAGACACTGAAATATCTCTTCATACCTCGATATTTAAAAAAAGCTGCTTTCACATGACATTGAGATCGGCCCTTCATTCACAAAATACTTTGAGCTACTGATTAGCTGACCCGTGAAAATGAGACAATTGGATTAATTAGTAAAAACACAAACTTGCTGAAGGAAAAGGGGGAAAGTAAAGAATGAACACTGAAATGCAAAATGTATTTTCTGACATAAACTGATGGTTAAAAGAGATATAAAAAAAATGATGAGAGCACTAATGATACAGCAATGTTTCATTTTCAGGAAACATTTTAACGTGTTAGCATGCATATATTGTGTCCTCATGAACAGTCGTCTTCTGATATAAGCTGTCCATCACTGTGTGCCATAGACATCACTGATATTCAGGCTCTTTATATATATATATCGCAAATAATCAAAATTACATGACACAGAAAAAATAGTTTGCCATTATTGTGTTCAAAGTATTGCGATGACTATTGAAGTTAAGGTGGCCAATATCAGTGATTTGCTGTTCATGAACATCAATAGAGGTATGTCTGCCTGCAAAAAAACAACCATTATGTCCTTGAAGATATTTTAGTTTGACACAGAAGTCGATCAGGGATCATTAATCAGTGGTCATCAAAGGAAGAGATGCTTCTTGCAGCTCCTGGAGTGCAACTGGTGATCAGAGCAACATTTGCTTTGAAAGCACCCAAGGCAACACTAAACATCTTGATCACAGGGAGAATAAATGTCCAGCAGTCGGTGGCTCAAAGTTAACAATTTAACAAGGCCGTAGAGCTCACTTGATCACTTGATGTCTCCGAGATGAGTACGATTCTTTGTTTATAAAAAAAAGAAAAAGAAAAACAAAGAAAGTGGAAATGTTCACTGTTCAAAAATCCATTTCCTTTGCTCTGTGCTGTGCGTCATAGATATGTCATTGCCGTCTTTGCTTTTCTAACAGCGCTCATGTCAGTCACCCCGCCCGACAGAGTAGACCTAAGACACGACTTCAGTGTCTCTCTTTCCCAGCGTCAGTCCCGTGGATCGACAGGTGTGTTAGTCACATAGGTTGCCAGGTCTTGTCCATAGACTGGATGTGTTCCTTGGCTTTCATCCTCAGTGCAGCGATACTGGAGCTGCGCTGGTCCACGTCCTCCAGGGGATATTTGTCAGGAAAGGGAGCCGGACACTGGTAGGGGGGCGGAGCCATGCTCTGCATCCCCTGGCCCATGGAAGGATGAGGATGAGGGGGATGAGGATGAGGAGGATGAGGAGAGGAGTTGAGGAAGCTGTGGCTGGGGTAGCTGGGCTGGAGGCCCTGAGCCGGGCCCATGAAGCCGGGGATGCTGTGGACCGGTGTGGCGCTGGACAGGGGCGAGGTCAGCCAGGGGTCCAGGGGAAGGGAGTTGGTCATCGGACCCACGTTGGTGTGCACGGGCGGCGGCCGGTTGAAGGAGAGCATGGGCGAGTCGTGGAGCTTCATGGTGCTGGCGTCCATTTTCTCCTGACGCCGCCATTTAGCTCTGCGGTTCTGAAACCAAACCTGAAGAACAAAATGAAATGTTTCATTAAATCTATCTGAATATGAGGAGAACATACAAACTCTAAGCCCCTGAATATCAGTCTGAAGACAACTTTTGAGCTCAATACAAAGACTGTCAGTATGTGGTAATTAAACATGAATTTTAAACTTATATTTGAATTAAAATTTGAGGTTATAAACTTTTTGTTTGTAGACATTAGAACAAAGTAGATCGGTATTTCAATTTTATGTTAAATCAGAAAGAAGCAAAGAGACTGTTTTCCATAAGGAATCATTCCCCTTGTAAAAAGAAGTGCAAAAAATCCATCCACATTTTATTCAGGCCCAAATTCAAAGAAACTAAATTTTAACAGTGAATATGAAACTAAACGACTTGTTAAGATGAATATTTTTTGCAGTGATGACACAACTCACATGCACAGAAATCAAAAAAAGGCTTAGAGAAAATTGCTGGAAAATTGCTGGAGTACCCCAAAACACTCACACTGTAGTGTTTATTCAAGCAACAACTGCACAGACTGCACAGTTGGTAAGCAATATAATTTTTCTTACCATGTCTGCATGCTATGATTTTATCATCTTCGTTGCACGCAAAATATTCACTGTCAACTTTATTGCCCTAGTTTCCATTTATTGACTGCAATCTCAAAGTGCCAAATAGCACAAGGCCTCTGCCATCTTTGGCTTTAGAAGTCTTTAAGGTCTCTTCCTGTGTTAAACCTGCCTCACTGCTCCTCCTCCCATCATGTTTTAACACTTTGAATCTCACAGCCTGCTAAAGCAGGAATAATCCACGCGGCTGAATACGGGTAAACAAGGCCAGTGGCTTAGAGTGGCTCTGTTGTTGTTGTTTTAGAGAGTCTCACTGACTTAACCTTGTAAGCTGTCAGCTAGAGCAATTAGTGAGAAGATAAGGAAGATATATCTCCAGGTACATTTCCCACACTGTAGTGAAGTATACAGCAACAACAGCATAAACCTATAACTTCCAAGTTATATCACAGCTAACACATGAGCCTGAAGACTTTCTTATGCAAATCCACAAAATATATAGACTTTATTAATAATAAACTTCACTCAAAGTAGAAATTTCTCATGCCAAAGAATCACCATGAGTCTAGACTTATTCATCTGCTTGTTCAGAACGCTTGATGAACTGGCCTGTTGAGCCTACCTGAACCCGGACTTCAGGCAGGTTCACCTTCATGGCCAGCTCCTCCCGGCTGTACACGTCCGGGTAGTGGGACTTTTCAAAGGCACGCTCCAGCTCGTGGAGCTGGTAGGTGGTGAAGGTGGTGCGGTTGCGCCTGTGTTTCTTCTTGGGCTGATCCTCCTTGCATGGCTCTGGCGACTTGCCTTTGTCGCTCTCTACGCTCTTCCTCAGCTCACTCAGCTCCCCGTCGCACTTGTTTGTGAATAAGCCCGTGTCTGCCCAGCACACACAAAATAGATACATAGATAAATCAATAAATCAAAAATGTGAGGTTTCTTTCAGAGTTTTTATTGCTAATTTTGATTATATAGGCTGAGTTTGCAGTAAATATTTCATGTAAATATTAAAATTTAGAAGAATAACAAAAGCAGAGAACAGGCTGTGTAGTTGAACAGAAAGCAGCGGCCACTTTCCAGCAGAGATCACATTAGTTTGACACCTGCAACAATAGACTACAGTAGGTCAGTGAAGCAAGCAGTCCCCTGAACTTCAATCTGAAGCTCAAACAATCTCCTAATCGGCTTTGGTTGTTTCCATTGTTTACCTTCTGCCAAGGTAAACTATCTTCAACAAGAAGTCTGGAAACAAAAGGTTTGTTTCATTGTTCACAGGTCAAACCTTTTCTTTTGTCATTCTGCCATGTATTTGAACAAAGCTCTTATTTTATGCTTACAGTATGCTAATGTTTAATCCTACAGCCACAGTAATGTTAGTCCAAAATGAATCCATGATCTTTCCTCTGTCCTGTGAACATAAGATACCCGCCGCCTGACAGGCCACACTGTGACACCACAGGATTTTCCCTCCAAGTTTCTCTCCTTATAATCTCTGAAGGCACAGATGCAGTCATTTAATTCCTCCTGTACCTCCTTGTGTTTCTAATCTACCTAGTCTAACAAGCTGATGTCTTTGTCTATCACTTACAGCGCCAAAGAAAACAGAGGACATCACAGAGAAACTTAATGCTGTCAGAATGCGGATGAATTAACCAAACCAGTGAGTAAATGAATCAAATAAAGTGCATGGATGATGATTAGTTGATCAGATGTTCTTTAAAAAATCTGTTATAGCAGAGTGTATATCTGCCATGATCAGACCTGAGTCACACACATTCCTGGTAACATCAGCTAAGCTGTCAATCACATAAAAATATGAAACAGGCTTTAAAATACGACACAATTTAAATTGTAATGCTCAGTGTATTGTCCAATGTGGCAAACAGTTACTGTAAAAATGATCAGAGAGACCCAAGTCTGGTAAGGATGCTGGGTAATCATCCTTTTACTCACATGGATGATTCAATATGGGATAAAATGGTACATCAACAGAAATCTGTCTTGTCTGATAATATAATCAAGACAAACTGTATGAGTAGTAGTCTTGTATATACATACTTAATTGTATGTATGTATATGTATGTATATACTTAATTATTGTTTCTAGGTCAGTTGTGGCTCCAACACAAAGTTTAACAATATTCAATACAAAGTCTCCAAAAATCCTCATTGCTTCAGTGAAATGATTATCAGTGTACGTCAGTGTGAATGTGCCTCCATGTTTATGTGTGTGTGAGTGTATGTGTGTGTGTTGATGGTGAGGAGGGAAGGGTTGTGCTCTTTCAATTACCAAACAGGAGCAGAGGCAGGGGCAAAGCAGGATTTTGGGGTCTATTTATCTACTTCTCATTAAGCTACTATGACAAAGCTCAGGCTGTGACAATGGCAGAGGTCAGGCCCGGTTCAGCGACCAGCTCTTGGCCTGTCAGCCCATCACAGCCACCGGTCTGAAGGCTGCCCGCTGTTTACCAGCCAGCAGAACATCTCAACACAGAGAGGGGGGCTGAGTGACACCACACACTGGAGAGCGCCCATTCAGGGGGAACAGGTCTGACTTAACAAGATAGTTACACACAAAAGACTGATGTCATTTGTGTTGATGTACGTTAATCCAGCAGAAAACTGTTTCTGTCTGGACATGCCGATTGAATCCCTGCTATGTTTATATTCATTTTGATGGACGAGAAAACCTCAATATGTTCGTCTCACATTTGTGGAGATAACATTTTTTTTTTACATTCTGCCACAAAACCACCTGCCAGACCCTGGATGTGAAAATAGCTACAGATTAAACATGATAAATTTGATTCTGAGACAGAATGATAATAATAATAACACCAGAATGAACTACTGTACAATCTAATCTGCACAGGACAGAAGATTAGGGGAATTCCACAAGGGGATGGGATTGGGATTGGGGACATAAACCCCCTGCACCATCTTGTACTGTGATTTATCTCTCAGTCTCAGCCCACACAGTTCACAGTATACATATGTATAAGGCTTTACATGGCAACGGCACACACTGGTTGGAAGTCTTGGTATTTGCCAGTGACTGGTTTCAACAGCATTCAAATAGGTCAGGTGCCTCAATGTCTCAAGATCTGGTTCAAATTACTTTTATGATGCAAGAAAATGAAATTATTTCATTAGTTGAATTTCCACAAGCTTTTTGCAGCTGTTCTGAAACAAATACATAAAGTTTACTTATTAACATTGCCTGTTAGTTTCAGACTGTTGAACCGTTGAAGAGATATTTTTACTGTTAAAATTACATTTTCATGTTTAGATCAGTTACATTTTTCATGGTCATTGCACTTTTTAAACCTCTGTGTAAATAAATGAGTATATCTCGATCTAATCTGTGTATCCTGGCAACAAGTGTTTCATTAAGTGCTCATTGCAAACATCATTAATGCCACAATTACCCCATAATTATCATTTCAAATTTATTATGGAAGGATTTTTTTGGAGAAAACTGTGGCATAAATGTTCATTTTATTTCCTATTGGATTGTTTGCTGTCTTCTAATGATGTGAATTTTAAAGCACAGTATGCCTTTTTAGAGCACAATATGCATGTTATTCATAGTGTCGTTGACATGCGTCGCAATTTTTTTGTGCCAATCGTTGAAACATAAAACCTGAGTTTGTGATCTTAGCTAACCTTGTGTACAGTTGGTCCAATTTACCGATTCAGGAGGTCATCATGGTTCTCATCAGATTTTTGGCTGAACAGTGAAAGACTGAATCAAAGTCGGTGCCCAGATATGCCAAAAGTAAGTATTTTGGTAGTTGGTTTTATTTTGTTTGAGCTTGTTAATCTCACTGGATTAACATGGTGACTTAACTGCAGAAAAATCAACTGTATATTATTCAATTCAAAAGTCAAAAAAACTAAATCCACAGCTTCCAAGAACACAGCTGCTGATCCATAATCAATATCTCTCATCTCACATTATAATCTGAAAGACAAAACTTAAGCCTCGTAAATCAGACAAAATCTCAGGATTTACAGAACCCACCTTCACTTATAAACTTTGAAACAAGTTATCAGCAACAAGGAAGGAACTGGTTTCCCAAAATATTCTCAACCAAAGTAACTCTATAAAACTGAAACCCTGGTGGTGCAAAACTAAGGACTGTACTTCACACTACTAACTATTATGGAGAACCATTCTTGTGTTAGAGGAGGGAACAACCAGCATCCCCTCCATCAGCAGCGTGTTTGGTCACTCACCATGGTATGTCTGCTGCTCTGTGCCGCTGTCTCTCATGGAGGAAAGGTGCCCACCGTAGGAGGGGCGTGATGAGGGCTCCTGCTGCTTCCCAGGCTCTGCCAGGCCCTCGACTCCCACCTTGTGGGGCCCCGGGGCCCCTGCCGGGCTGAGCAGGGGGTCCTGGTCTTTACTGAAGCCCAGAATGACATCAATGCTGTGGACGCGGCCCCCTGCAGCGCCCCCCCCACCTTTCCCCATTTCGTGGAAGTTGCTGGGTGAGAGGCAGCTGTCGTCCACCATGCTCATGGTATCCAGTGATAAATGCATTCGAACGTCTGGGCGCTCGCCCGGTCCTACAGGAGGAGAAAAGGTGTCTAAGTTAAGGACCAAGGGTACAAGAGGAGGTCAGAGATCATGTGTTCATTTTGAATATTTCTCTTTCCTCTAAAAACTACATACAGTGCAGAGTGTTAACAGAAACAAGGGTCAAAAGATAAAGGAGTGTATTAGACATTAATCCATACGTTGAACTTTTGATTAACTGACCCTTTCATGAAAAGTTAACACTAAGAGGCTTAAGGTTTTGATTATGAATCTCAATACAATGTTCTCTATCAGTTTCTGCAATTTATCTAAAACAATAAAAGAAAATACAGGTTTACAATTTGCAGTCTAACCCTTATATTGGAAAACTGAAGACGCAACTCCTTATTACACTGCACAAACTCATTAGATGGAACTGCAACAAAGAAGAAAACTTTTCATAGTAAATCAAGCCATTTTCTAGGACTGTAAATTACACAACCGTGATTATGGACTGCTTCTGAAAAGCCAAGCATACACAGGCCAACAAAAACTGAGTGAAATAATGATCTTAATCAAAGATTGCTCTCTTTCTTTAACTGTATTTGCAAAAGATTCTGTGATTAACGCAGATTTCATTTCATATAACACAATAACTTCTGCAGTGCAATAAAAAGAATGCATGATATCCTCCATTCAAGCAAATTGTCTGAGAAGTAAAATTTTCTTCAGCCTCAATTGTTAGTGTCAGTAAAAAGTGTTAAAAAAAAGTATGCTGATCTAAGACAAAGGAGCCTACCTCTTTGAAGTAAATATGTTGAAGTGTTGAGGGTGCTGCTTCCAGTATTCCACCTGTTCCTCTCAGCAGCTCGCTCGCCCACCCAGATCTGCTATGTGCACCGCTTGCAGTCACTCAGCCGGCTTTGCTTACCTTGCATCTCTCCAAACAATTTCTCTGTGTCGCTGTCAACCCTAACAGAGATACTTCAATAAAGTGCATGCAGATAAAGCAAACAAACACTGGCACGTTTAACAAGCGGGTTCATACGCCACTCCGGCACAGAAAGGAGAGTGAGAGAGGAGAGGGAGAGAAAGAGAGAG
>OMLF01042492.1:0-11256 GCA_900302615.1 Holocentrus rufus | reverse complement strand
GCTGAGTGTGATATTGCTTTTATAGAACAGTTCCACCAACAACACAATTTCTCAAATAACAGTAATAACGGACAAAAGATTAGGATTTGTTTACACATTCATTCCACTCCGCCAGCACAAATAGGTCCGTCAGATTTCAAGCGACTGAATCAACACAATTTCCCAACCACAAGCTAGCTTGCTACTTAGTGCAGGCTAGCCAGCAGGTCTGAACACACCTGGAAGTTTGCACAGCAGTCTCCATGCTTCTTCCTGCCCCTCATCCTTCTCTGTGAAAATTGTCGCAGTACGAAGTTTGTTCCAATGTAGATCACAGACTTAATGTTGGTTATTACATAACACTTGTAGAGCGCAGTAATACATATAGTTAAACGTGAGAGTGCTGTTATACCATATATCAGCACCGTGAAGTGCCTCTTGACCAATCAAATTGCTCGACCGGATCTAACTGTTGTATAAATATATACACAGTAGGCCTATATCTCATGTTATTTTTAAAGTTTAGATTACTATTTCAATATAAACTTCAAAAAAATCTCAGTACAAGGGCACGTTGAAGACCTGAACACAAGTTATTACACACACACACACACACACACACACACACACACACACATAATTATGCAAAAATATCTAATTGTACCACTCTATGCAGTATATGCCTGCCTTAAAAGTTTGTTTCTGCTAGCTAGAGTACAGAACATCCATGTTTATCTGTTTTTGTCATTAGGTAAAAGTTATATTCTTGATTCTTAATTGATACTCTTGGTTTTGAATTGGAGATGTAAAATTTGCTTTGAAAACTTCATGAGCCCGCTGTTTTGTTTGTATTGTGTATTTTGTAGTCTTTACTAACTTAGCTCATGTAAACAAACCTTTTATAGCCTTGAAAACCATGTAAACCTCATCTACGGCTGTCATATGCTGCATTGTCAGTTCCTGAATAAAACAGGGAGACATTTAATTTCTTCAAAGGTCAAACATTTCATTCCATTTCATGTTTCCTGAGTGGTGAAAAAAACATCCTCAAGCCAATAAATCATTATGTAGATAAAGGCAGTGTTTTAACAGAGGGCACAATAATCACAGATTGGGGTTTTAAACACCAGTTGTTTTATGCTTACCATAATTTGGTGTCGCTGTAAAAACATTACTGTGCCGCAGGAGGTGTGTGAGCTCAAGGGGGCCTTGTGGACTTCCATAATACCTTCCCCATTCATTTCAACACACAAAGAGGAAGTTTCCAATGTGCTGTCAGATCCATCTGAGAGAGAAAGAGAGAGAGAGAGAGAGAGAGAGAGAGAGAGAGAGAGAGAGAGAGAGAAAAAAAAAAACACCTACTCCTACACAATCAATTCAAATCAAAACTTGGGGCTGCAACAGAGAGGAGCATCACACCCCCAACAGTTGGAATACTAGAGATTCAACCTATTTGTCCAAATTAAGTTCTGGTGTTGGGTATGGATGCCTCACCCACAGGAAGAGACAACATCAAAACAGAAGAATGAAACCAAAGCCTATCGTGAAAGAAAACTGAACCATGACCATTGACTGCTGTGAGACAGAATAAAGGCGCAGTACAGTCTTTTGGCCATTAGGGGCAGCACTCTATACATGCTAAACAGAGTAGCCTGTATAGCGGTCAGTGGCGGCGAAATGCTATAAAATGATCCCTATATTTGATTCCAAATATTTACTTTTAACTGGTCTATTACTGTTGGCCCAATATTTATATGGAAGACATAATTATAAACTGATGTGAAATTGCTGATTCTAAAATTATGGCAATTTCATAAGATTTTCAATGTTGACTGTTGTCAGAGGATTTTTTTTTTCATAAATGGTTCCAGATTTAATTCATATGAGCACATAGAAATGTTTATTTTACTAACCACTGTTTGGTAGTTTTCACCAATACACAGTAAAATAAATAAATAAATAATTTAGAGAGCTGATTTCATGGAAAAGTCCCATTGATCACTGTTCACTTGACTCTGGCCCAGTTTTAGTGCTCTATGTTGCATCCATGGAGGTGGCTTCACATATTCTATGTGGAATATCTCCCTGTTTAGACTATCTTCCAAAGTCCAAAGTCTCTCCTAAACATCAGTTCGCAGCACTGTCCAGAGAAAGCAAGAACTACCAACATTAGATCTTTTGCCTCTCTTGTCCTCTTGGTGTGCTTTGGTATAAAGCATACCAAACATGAGCATGAGCATGGTAAACATGAGCATGCTGTGTGCAGTTTACCGACATCAGCTTATAGGATTTCTGTGTGTTGAACTGTGCAAAATTCAGACAGTTACTTCTCAGTGTTATTTGGAATCACCAGTGTGCAAAGTTGCTGAGTGCGGCTTTAATTCTGTAAACAAAGGACTTCACGCACACACTGTGATTTAAAGGAACAGTTCACTGTTCAAAATATATATATTTTGCCACTTAACCCTCATACAATCTGAAGAATGAAGAATGCATCCAAGTACTTTCTGCATGATATGGCACCTTTTGCTACCTTTCTCCCAGTGTGTACAATTTAGAGGTGTATAGATACAGTTTGCCGGTGTTCTTTGGCAGGAAGTAGTTCCAAGCAAAACTCTAAGCGCACTGTTTTTTGAAAGAGCTATTACAGTTGAGTTTTTCATGTACATTTTTGACAAGACAATGCCCATTCAGCCCCACTGAATTGGGATGAATGGAAAAATGTGTTTTGAGTGGGCTGTTCCTTTAAAAAGACAATTTGTTTTGCTTTGTTTTGTTGAGCTCTCATTTTAGATTCGCCATATAATATAGAAAGAGACATTACTCACTTCATCAGGATTCACTGTCATGAGTTTGTAGCCTTGCCATAAACCAAGCTGAACTTGGACACTGTTATATAGTGTGAGGAACGCCTACAGCTGTAAATTACAGCTCAGTACAGTATGTGCCCAGAGGTAAACAATGAGCCAGGCTCACGCAGTGCAGTGGTGAAATCATTAAAACATCATACAGGCAGAAACTGCTGGTCTGCATGTTTACATGCTTGGAATCTTATCTTGTGTGACATTAATCCGTAACATATTTCATGCTACAGCTCCAACAGCAGCTTCACAGAATTCTCGTTACAAGTCAGTGCAACCCTGTTCTTCTTCCTCGTTGCCCTTTTTCTCCATTTGTGCTTTACTTTGTTTCCCTTAACTGTGATATCGCCTTGCAACAGTCGACATGATTAGGGGGTGAGGTATTACCGGTCATCTTGGTGCAAGATAAGATGATTTTAATTAAGATGTTTTTGTGCTGTCTCGAATTAAGCAGATCTGGTTAATCAAAGTCAAGGTTATTTTCAGCTGCTAATTATATCTAATTTCAACAGAGACGAGATATATTTCAAGATTGATAAGAAATGTCAATATCTTTATTTACAAAGTTTATTGTTTGCATCATTATAATGATATTTTAATGATCAAATGATAATCCACACAAAATAAGGTGGAAGACCTTCTACTAAAATCCACAATGTGGGATTTGAAGATGTTCCCTAAGTGATCAACCTGCACAAACAACTAAACATTATTACCATAGAAATGTGTTTAGTTGTAAAAGGGTAGTGTATGTTTCCAGTGTTTGCCAGCACCTATACATAAATATGAAGGCTTTATAATCATAGACACGAATAATTTCCTGTGTACTTACAAGGACGCAACAACATGATGCAAGAACAAAGTGAACATAACTTTCTGCACTAAAACAAGCACTTGCAAAACAGAGTTCCAGTCTGTTTCCTTTACTGAAATGATGCTGCGTTTGACTGAGTGATAAGGTGAGATTGTAATATATGAGGTGATCTGTGTTATATTGTTTTCCAGCAGAAAATGAAGTGTCCGAATTTAGTGCTGCACAAAATTATTCATGGTTGCATCACCAGATCTCTGTCTTTGAATCAAGGTCATCACTGAGTTTCAGCTTCTAAAATGTATTTCTTGTAGATTAAAACTTACGATCTCATAAATTACAACCTTATTTGTTGGTAAATCACAACATAACATGCTTTCAGTACAGATACTTGACCCAGAATTCAGCAAAACTTAAGTGAACAGTTGCAATTTTTCTAAGTAGCTATTATAAACTCATAGTAGCGGTGATAGGGAGATGTAGAACTGATTTGCATTTTGAAAGCAGATGGAGTAGGGAAGTGGGTGCATCATCACTGGTTAGTTGGTGGTTTCAGAAGGAAAGTCCAGTGAGAAAATCCGCTGGGCTGCACTGGGCTTCAGATATGATCTACCATAATGAGATCAGTTATGTTTCATGAGTGGAATCGGTCTCGGACTAGACAGCATGATGTGAGGGTAAATCTGGGCTCAATAAATGTGTTAGGCGTTTCCAAAACATAGTGTTTTAAAGTTCACAGTCAGGTTTGTAGCCCTATTTCACAAAATATCCTTTTGACCTGGACAAATCAGATACCATGTAGCCACTCACCCAGACATCTGACTAATGTGCCACTAATGTGACCACCAGAATAATTAAATTACTCCACATGTCCTGACATGTAAGTATTTTTCTCCTCGTGTGTAACCAAAGGGCCTCTTTTACCTGGACATGTCCTCTTAAAATGTCCAGGTTTTTGCTTTTCTTTTGTTAAATTAACATTTGTTTTTTTAGGCTGGTAGACCAAAGAAAACTTGCTCTCAGGCCAAGGGTCCTCTTTTTCTGGAAGCACCATGTGGACAGCCTGCTTTTGTCATCCTAAAAAAGAGGAGATCGATAGGGGACCCTGAGGTGCAAGCAGTTCAGTTATGCTAGCAGGGTGGAGAGCAGGAGTCTGTAACGCTGAAGTGTGTAGCCTTTAGATTTTGATTGTGCTAACATAGCAAAAAAAAAAAAAAAAAAAAAAAAGATAAAAATCCTCTTTTGTGAAACATTTATTGTAAGGTTGCATTACAATATACAATCCAGGTTTTGACTGCAAACTACAAATCTATAGAACTAGTTTAAAAATGTTTCAAAATGTGCAAATGGCAACATGACTGGGTACATCTGAAAGGACAGCTTCTGAAAACAGTCTAACACTTTCTTACTCCTAACGTCACATTTGCACACTTTGTAGTTACATTGCATTCTAATACCCTTCAAAGTATTCCAAGTATTAATGAGGTTTTAATGTTTGACTCACTTGCAATTACTACGTACCTCCAGATTTTTTTTTCTATTGGTTATTGCACAGGTAAACACAATGGAATATAGTATGGCAAAGTTTTATCAAAGTGGGTTACCAGCATTGTAGAAAGATCGGTTTCCTTCCACAAGTGAAAATCAACAGATTCATGAGGGGTTTTGCCTTTAAACTTGAATCCAGTAATTTGTTGTTGAGGCGGTTGATGTAGTTGGTCTTCAAGGCTGTGAAACAGTGTGATATTTTCTTTGGAGTCAACCCTCACCCACAGCACAAGTGCTCAGCTCTAGGATGAAGCAAGCATAATTTAACTCATCAATAAAAACTCTCTGTAAAATGAGGCTAATAATAGCACTGCAGTGAACGGGTGCTGGAAAAACACTGATGACAGATGAGAACAATATGTGCCGTCTAAAAGACCGGTTAATTATGGAGTGTGTCCATTCAGCCAATCAATTATCACCATTGTGAGAGGTCACTCTGCAACCAAGTATTCGATACCTCGCGCAGCAGAAATGAACGGCAAAACTTTTTAATCAGTGGAACTTTTTGCAATATTCAGACTATCTGTGTGCAGCATTAATAGGAACTCCTTTCCTAATGACCCTTCAACAGTTTTCAGAGTCACAAGTGAAACCAAGACCTAAGCCTGGAGAGTGTATCATGGCACTCGGCATGCAACAAATGAACAGGTTTTATGCTGCTTTTCAACTCTGCAGAGATTAACACCCTAATAAGAAGGTAAGCAGCACGCAAAACAGCAAAACATCAAGCCGTCATGAATAAACCAGTGAGAAAAAACAGAAAAAAACGCAGGCTGGAATTCAGCTGTGGTAGCTCACATCCATAAAACATGCCCTGTTGAGACACTGGCGCAGGCTTTATCAAATCTTCATTTTCTGTCCTCCATTTAATAGAGCTCCAACACACTAATTTGAGCCAAATGAGAAGGACAGAAGCAGGAGTATTAAAGCAAATGGCCATTCCCTGAGGAGCAGCCAAGGCCTGCCTGCTTAAAACCAAGGCTATCCTATTTAATATTTACCGCTGTGTCCTCTTCATAGCAATGATGTATGCCACAACACAATAGTAAGGGCTTTAACTGTTAGTCACCCACTTTCTGCTAAAAGACCAGTGACGTTGACATTCATTTTCACTGACAAATGAAAAAAAAAAAACAGCACCCAGGTTGCCTCCAAAGTTGGAGCAGATCAGGGGTGACAGGACGTGTGGGGAGGGGTGACCAAAGGCTGAGGCTGCTACATGGTAACTCAACAGCATGTTTGCTTACAGTCTCGCCTTAGCATACGGAGCGGTGGGAGAAAAATAGATCTGTTTAGCACATGACAGCTTCCATCAATCAGGAGCAAGCGCTGCTGGAAGGGGAGACACTTCAGGGATCAAACAGGGCCTCCTGTCTGTCTGTCGCCTCCTCTCACCGAGCCACGCTTGACTTTCCCAGTCAGGTAGAGTTTCACCCCAACATCTGACTGAGGCCGCGCTCTCTGGGGGGAAATCGCGCTCACTGCACTGTGGCATGCGCGCGCTCTTTAAGAATTTATAGGTTGGAATGAGATTTATTCTTCTAATTCTCTGTTGTGGGATTCAGATCGCATCAGCATGTGACACATGAGCGTATGCTATGTGTGTGATCATATTTTAGCTCGTATTTATGCATCATAGCTTGGAACATTCAAGGGCAGCTATGTGTTCCATTCGACAAGTGGATGCTAGGTAATTCTTACCTTGATTTACGTCAATAGCATGTGTGCCCGAGAGCAACAGAGCACAGATTTCATTTCATCTTAAGGTGAGCTGGTGTGAGTGTGCGTGTGTGTGTACATTTACTGAGGAGGTGCACATAAAGTGATGCATTTTACATTGACTGCAGCAGCATCAGTGGAAATAAATAGGAGAAATAGCAGAAAAGCTGGGTAGTTAGCATGAGCAGTGTTATCTACCACGGCTGAGCAGGCCAAGAAAAAAAGTTTGCTGCAGAAGCTCGAATTCCATCAATACAAAATCCAAGGAAAAAGGAAAGTGACCATCTCCAAGCTAAAAAATTAGAGGGAATGTTGGCATTGTTTTTTGAAAATGAAAAACACAGCTATAATCTGTACTGAGGGTGAGATCAGTTGGTCTTCAAGTGTAGTATCAAGTGTAGTGTTAATGTTACTGTTACAATGAGCCGTGGCAGTCTTTTATCATAATAATGCTACTGCTCTCTCTTTTCAATACTAGTAGAAATGTAGTGATCGTACTTGCAAGATAGTAGCAATAACAGTAAAATAGTTATATTACCTTAACCATCTTTGATATATTTATATAGCACTGATGTGATGTGAAAACCATGTGTCAACAGAATGTCTACTTTTCACAAACTAATAAAAACAGTCGTGTAGTTTGGTGATTCTGCATGTTTCAGTTTATCTAGCTGTGGAAAACTTTAATTGGAGATACATGGTTGTAATATTCTATGTCTGTGTTGTTATTATAGCCTCACCTGCCCACTAGAGGGGGGCAGCTCTCCCTCTCTCTTTACCATATAGGTCTTGACCATTTGTGTGAACCCTGCCCTGGGAGCAGCCATCTTACACTGCTGTTTGGAATGTTTGTTCTCTCTGAAGTTGGATAAAGAATTAACCTGTCTTGGTCTCTGTGATTCTTCCTTGGATGTATATTGGATGTTTCATTGGCGACGAGGATCAACTGTGAAGGGGGAGAAGAGCAAATATGGCCACTATAGGCACCGTCAGGCCATTTGATAGTCTCAAACATGGGAAGAGTATTGTGAAGTCTTGGAGTTTTTCTTCACAGCTAATGAGATCACTGATGCTGGTAAGAGGAAAGCGATTTTACTCAGTTGTTGTGGCCCAGCAACAAACAGTCTATTGAAGAGTTTGGTGAGCCCGGATACACCTGGACAAAAAGACTTTGCATTTTTGGTTATGACCTTAAAGGAACATTTCAACCCCAAGCCCAGTGAGATTGTGCAAAGGTTCAGGTTTAATACCCGGACCCGCTGTCCGGGGGAGTCCATTGCAGATTATGTGGCTGATCTCAGGAAGCTTGCACGGGACTGTAATTATGGAGACACTTTACTACAGATGTTGAGAGACCGGCTGGTCTGTGGTGTGAATGATGACAGCATTCAGAGGAAACTGCTGTCACATCGGGAGCTGGATTTCAAGAAGGCCTGGGAGATCGCACAGTCCATGGAGACAGCTGATAAGGACGTGCGTGATATACAGGCTCTGTGGAGAGATGAGGCTGGAGCAGCGGGGCGGAACAAGCCTGGGGAGGCAGTCTACCAAGTTTCTGAGCAGCGGGCACAGGTCTCACCAGCTTTGGGGCCCCAATGCTTCAGGTGCAAGGGGCGCCACACACCCTCAGACTGTCGGTTTGCTTCCGAAACATGCCATGGCTGTGGTAAGAGGAGACATATTATCCGGGCCTGTCAATCCAAAGGACAGCCCACCCAGAGTCAGTCAGGTCCACAGGGCAGGACAGCCAGGGAGATGTCCCGTAGGGCACATCTGTTGCGGGATGGGAAGAGTAGTAGCTCTGAATCAGAGCAGGATATGTACTCAATGCACGCTTTATGCATGGTAGGACAGAGAAATCAGAAAGTGCCCCCTATCCTACAATCTGTGTTTATCAATGGCACAGAAGTCCATTTTGAGGTTGACACGGGCTGTAGTGTTACCATTCTCAGTCAAAAGCAGTATGTTAAGCTGAGAAATCTAGCTGTTATGCCCAAGTTAGACACCTGCCCAATAAAGCTGAAGACTTACACCGGAGAGAGGCTCAAGGTTAAAGGCATGGCCCGGGTCACTGTAACTCACCAGAATGTCTCTAGAGAGTTACCGGTGATTGTGGGGGCTGGCTCCAGCCCCAATTTCCTGGGGCGGAGTTGGCTCCAGGAATTAGCCGTGGAGGTACACGCCATCCATCAGGTGGAGTCAGCACCCAACAAACCCCTGAAAAGCCACACCAAGGTAGAGCGAGTCCTGACGAAGCATGATGCCGTTTTCAAAGACGAGCTGGGAACTCTGAAGGGCGTCAAAGCGATTATCCATGTGGACCCGGAGGCCAAGCCGAAGTTCTTCAAACCAAGGTCAGTCCCCTATGCTGTCAGACCTTTAGAGGAAGCCGAATAGGATAGGCTTCTTGAAGCTAAGATTATTGAACCAGTGACTCACTCAGAATGGGCTGCACCTATAGTCCCCATACTCAAGCCTTGTGGGGGGGTCCGCATATGTGGTGACTATAAAGTGACTGTTAATCAGGCTTCCAGTGTAGAGCAATACCCTATTCCACGAGTGGAAGACCTGTTCGCCAAGCTTTCTGGAGGAGAGCAGTTCTCCAAGCTCGACATGAGTCACGCTTATTTACAAGTTGTGTTAGATGAGAGCTCCCAGCAGTATGTCGCTATAAACACACATAGAGGGCTGTATACATATAAGCATTTGCCTTTTGGTGTATCATCCAGTCCTGCTATTTTCCAGAGGATTGTGGAGGGGATCCTCCGCGGTATCCCTCACTGCAGTGTGTTTTTGGATGATATTCTTCTGAGTGGTCCAACAGAGGCGGAGCATCTGAAAAACCTGGAGGAGGTTACAGCGGCTGGAAGACCATGGGCTGCGCCTCAAGTGACAGAAATGCTCCTTTCTTCAGGATGAAGTAATGTATCTGGGGCACATGATTGACAGGAATGGGCTCCTCCCAGTAACTGAGAAAATGGCGCCCATTAAGGATGCCCCCACACCTAAGACTGTTTCAGAGCTGAAAAGCTATCTAGGACTGCTGAATTATTACCATCGTTTCCTCCCTAAACTGTCTTCCCTTCTGGCTCCTCTCCATTCCCTACTCAGGAAGGATGTTCGGTGGAGTTGGGGCCCAACCCAGCAGGCAGCTTTTGAGAATTCTAAAACTCTCCTTCAGTCATCCCAGGTCCTGGTGCACTATGACACGAAGAAGGAGGTGATCCTGGCTTGCGATGCCTCGCCCTATGGGGTGGGGGCAGTGTTGTTCCACCGGATGCCAGATGGGTCAGGGAGACCTGTGGGGTTTGTATCTCGTATCTTGACTGCTGCAGAACGGAACTATTCACAGCTGGATAAGGAGGGTCTGGCTGTGATGTTTGGAATGAAGAAATTTCACAACTATGTGTATGGCTGTAGTTTCACCATAGTTACGGACCATAAGCCTCTCCTCAGTCTATTTAGTGAGGCTAGAGCAGTGCCTCAAATGGTTTCGCCCCGAGTCCAGAGGGGGGCAGTGACATTGTATGCCTATAACTATGTGATGATTTACAAAGCAGGCAAGGACCATGGAAACGCTGACGCTTTCAGCCGTCTGCCTGTTCCTGCCAAGGAGGAGGAGGGGGTGGATCCAGAGGATGGGGGTAGAGTGATGATGTTGGAGCACCTTGATGCCCCCCTTGTGACTGATACACAAGTAGAGAGGTGGACCAGTCGGGACCCTGTTCTAGCCCGGGTGCGTGAGTATGTCGGGCGGGGCTGGCCTACCGGGGTAATTAATCCCTGTTTTGCTCCCTATTACCAGAGACGAGATGAACTCAGCATCCAAGGGGGGTGTATCCTCTGGGGGCCCCGAGTGGTCATCCCTCCGAGGGGGCGTCCAGCCGTGTTGCAGCAACTGCACCAGTCACACCCCGGTATCACCCGGATGAAGGGCCTGGCACGGAGCTACGTCTGGTGGCCACAGCTGGATGCTGATGTCGAGGGGCTGGTGAGCGGCTGTAACATCTGTCAAGTGAACCGGAAGATGCCAACGCACGCTCCCCTGCATCCGTGGGAGTGGCCAGCCAAGCGATGGAGGAGGATACACATAGATTACGCTGGTCTATTCATGGGACGTATGTTCCTGGTAATTATTGATGCTCACTCCAAGTGGATAGAGGCCTATCCTCTCCGCTCATCAACCACGGCTGCCACCATTGAATGTCTGAGAGACTGTTTTGGTAGATTTGGACTACCTGAGATGGTAGTCTCTGATAACAGGACTTGCTTTACAAGTAGAGACTTCCATGAGTTCATGGTCCGGAATGGTATCCAGCATGTCACCACTGCCCCCTG
>OMLF01042490.1:6228-24012 GCA_900302615.1 Holocentrus rufus | reverse complement strand
GACTCAGCTCGCTTGGAACCCCGGCTGAGTAGGTCCCAAAATGGGACCTGCTAGCAGGTACTAGCACCTAATGGAAACGCTCTCAAACCGAGTAGAGTCGAGCCAAGTCGCGCTGAGTCAAGCTGAGTAGGTACTAGTGGAAAAGGGCCATAAGAGAGCATTTAATACCTGTTTTACATGAGCAACACTGGCTCCCTGTTTCTTTTAGAATCCATTTTAAAATATTGCTCATTGTTACGGCCGTGGGGTCGTGTGTTTTTTGTCCTTCCTCTTTTTTCTCTCCAGGTACTGCCCCTCCCCCTTAGTACTGCAGTGAGTGGCTGGACGCACCGGTAGCCACTCACTCCTTGATGACCTGGTGTATAAAGCCTGAGAGGAAGAGGCAGATGGCGCCTGTTGGCCATCCGGCAGCTTAGGGTCTGTGTGTGGTTCTTGCAATCTTGGCTGGTCGAATTTTGTGTACCGGAGTCGGTAATCGAGACTTCCCTGTGAGGGAAGGGTGTTGTTCATCTAGTGGCCGTTCATTTCTATTTAGTATGTTTTTGTTTGTAGCAGACTGAATCAGTTTTCCTTTGTTTTTTTATTATAGACTTAGAGTTCTGCTGTCCTTTGTTCCGGGAGGATTTGTTGTGTTTATTTATTGATTATTTGTTACCCGTATCTGTTAATAAATTCTTATTCCGAACTTCATTAATCAGTTTCCTGCGCCTCCTTTTCCTAAACTACATCAATTGTTACTCCCCCCCCCATTCCCGGTGTCATTGGGGACGTAACACTCATGTTTTGGCTAAATGGCTTGGCACCGCACTTCATTACAGATTGTCTTTCATGTTGTGTGCCCTTGCGTGCTCTTTGGTGCTCCACAGCTTGCCCCTTAAATGTTCCAAAGGCTTTTACAAATGGATGATGCTGCTTTTAGTGTTTATGCCCTTAAATTGTGGAACGTCCTGCCCCACTACATTAAAGAGGTTGGTTCAGTTGAGGTCTTCAAAAAACACCTGAGATCACACCTACTTAACTTGCTTATAATAAACTACATTGTTTATTCTTACTTGTTCGTATTGTATCTTTATTGTTTATTTTTTTATTTCTCTTGCATGCCCTATTTTGCATTGTTTGAGTGTTATTTTGTACTGTAAAGCACTTTGAGCTGCATGTTATGTATGAAAGGTGCTCTACAAATAAAGTTGTTAATATTACTATTATTCCAGGATCCTTTAAGTGTAGGCAAAAAGTGTAACTGATGACCAAAACCACTTTTTTGAGTTACTAAATGATCCATACAGCAATTTAATCATGTTTGCAGTAGATCCTGGAAATGCAGATATTTTCTACTTCACACCCCAAATTGCAGCATGTGCTGCCCTCCTCAGGTTGAAAAAGTCAGAAAGATTTCATGACATTGCAGGGGACTGCAATGCATGGCCACGCCCCTAACCCAGATAGCACATGTTAAAACATACATGGCTCTGTACAGAGAGGAGAGACAGTCCTTGAGAGGCTTTGGCGGCGTTTTTGTCTCAGTGTGATGTGTGTTTTTGTTAGTGAGTTAGCATATAACTACAGCCTTTATTTTCAATATGGCTTTTTCTTTCAGATTGAGCCTTTCTGACTATATTATAATTTAGGCCTTAGCATACAAAAACGATTGCCTAATCCCGGGTGTGACTGTTCTGTTTGCCAGCCGGGAAAACACACCGTGTCTGTTTGCATTAGGGCACCCTGTTGTAGCTGTTAGCCTTCAATGCCACATTTTTTAAATGTCCCAACCCCCTTTTACATGGGAGAGCTTCTTCAACTATCTGGAGTTGCAACTCGGATTAAAATTTTGCAGCAACTTCATCTGAAAGCCAACTCTGTCACAAACCGGGCAGGATGGTGCTGTCGTCTCCGGTGAGTTCATTTTCATTTCCACTCATTCATTACAGTGTGTCCGACACTAAAACACCGTAACGTGCTGACGTTAGCTTGTCTGAGTGTTTGTACCGCGTGTGCACTGTTGCTAACTTGGCGACTTTTTCACTGAATCTGGCAACTTTCCAGTCCTCTTGGCGACTTTTTTTTGTCAAAAGCGACTAGCAACAAATCTAGCGACTTTTTCTGGTGCTATTGGCGACTTTTCTAGAGTCTGGCAACTCTGACGTGAAAGCACGTATCGTTCTGCAGTCACTATCCCCAACGAGCAGCGGGCACTGCCGTGAGCCCCTCCCCCATCCCAAAACATTCACAGATGGTCAGTCTCACAGCGGCCTCCCGCAGCAGTCCCAGCTGCGGTCAGCGGAGAGGAGACCGATGGTCCCTAAACACTTCACATAACCGTAATTGTGTCACCGTTTGTGCTATCGGAAAAATTTGGTTTCTGAAAGCTGAGGCGTTGCGCTTTACAGCCAATATGGCATCATTACGGCAATTTCATTTGTGCCCCCCAGAAAGCTCTAGAAGCAGCTCCTTTGGTCCCAGAGAGTGGAGATGTCACGTCCCCGCCTCCCTTCTGTGTGTGTGTGTTTTTGAGTTTATTTCTGTTGTTGGGTGTTTGTGTGTGTGCTTGGTGGTTTTAGTTCTGCTTCTCCCCAGTCTCCTCCCCTGCCCTACCTGCACCCCACCGGCACACCTGTTTTCATCAGACCCTGCCCAGCTGTTCCTCATCTCCTGATTGTCCATCAACTACTTAAACCCTGCAACCTCCTCAGTCCCTGCCGGATCGTTGCCTCCACTTGGTATTCGCCAGTCGGAACGCTTCTAGCCAGTTTACCTTTGTTACCTGCCTGTGCCTAGACCTGACAGTTTTTTCCTTCGTTTCAGTTACCTGCTTGCCTGTCTGCCTGCCTGGTTCCCCCGTCTCTCTGCCGCCCCTGGACCTCAGCTCTAGCCACCTCCAGCCAGCCATTGCCACCTCGGAACCCCAGCACATCTCCACCCTCTTCACCTCCTCCCGGACCTCCAGCATTCGCCACCAGCCAGCTCGCCACTCTCCTTCCCAACCTTGTTCAATAAATCTTTTGTTAACCCACTCCTGTGTCCAGTGTCTGCTTTTGGGTTCCCTGCTAGTCGTGACAACTGACGCTATCCATGTCAGTCCTACATGGCTGATTATCACTCACCTATTTCCATAACATTTCCATAGTACAGGTGCGTCGTGGTTCTGTATGATTTCGTATTTGCTGTGATCAAAACCAATGAGTTTAGACTTAGGTAAATGGGACAGTTCTATACACAGTTAACTCAAATCTCTTGGGATATGTTAAAAAACACACATACTTGGGGTGGTTCAGTTTTAGACAAATCCCACCAACCTGCTGTGTTTTACTTTGCTTGTTAGTTAGCAAGCAGTTAAATTATGCTTGCACAGTTAGAGAGCAGGAGTCTGGAAAGCTAGGGGATTGGAGTGTTTTTTTCCATGCTAACAATGCTTGTTGATAAAATTTGGACAACTTAAGTGGTAACCTTGATGTACTATAATTGCATGACAACAAGAACTGAAGACCTCCAACATTCCCAAATATGTTGTGTGGAATGAAATGCCATAATGATTCTGGAGCTTTTAAGCATTATTTTAGCCATTTCACCTTAAATGTATAATTCAAGTCCATGAAGTCAAGTAAATCAAAACCATCTTTATCTTTAGGTCCAGAGAGCATGTTTTTTTTTCAGATGATGGTACTTATTCTTCCATACAGAGTTAATAAACATGTTATTAATATCTTTACATGTGGAATCATAAACATTGAGGGAAAGGGCTGGGTACACAAATCTGGAAGCACCTTCAGCTTTAGTCAAGAGGACTCTTCCTAAAATAGACAAGTCCCTTTGAAGCCATAAGTTCAATATAGTTAGTTTTTTTCATTTTGGGGGAGAAATTAAGTTGTTGGCGCTCCTTAACACTTTTACAGACATGAATACCAAGATATCTAACGCACTTTTTGACAGGAATATCATATAAAGTTTTAACATTCATTTGATACAAACATAAAATTTCACATTTAGATTTATTTAGTTTTAGCCCAGAGGCAGCTGAGAATTCATCTATTAATGAAATAGCATTTTTCTGATTTTTGTCTTTTAAGAATAATGCAGTATCATCCGCTAGTTGGGTCAGTCTGATTTCCTTGCCAAAAATAGATAAACCTTCAATTACTGGGTTATTGAAGATATGTAGTGAAAGTAGTTCAACCACAATCAAAAATAAAAAAGGCGAAATCGGACAACCCTGACGGACGGATCTCATGACTCATGTTTGGATATAGTATGACACAGCTACCAATATCTTTATAAAACATTTCGAGAGTTGACACAAAGTTTAGACCAAAACCAAAAGTTTTGAGTGCTTTAAATAAAAAATAATGGTCTACCATATCGAAAGCCTTATAAAAATCAAGAAAAACAATAAGGGAGTCATTATCAATATTTTCCGAGTAGTCTAATAAATCAAGAACAAGTCTTGTATTTGAACTGATATGACGATTGGCCATAATTCCAGTTTGTGTTTCACCTATGATCTCTTCAAGATCTTTTTTTAGCCTTTTAGCATAGACCAATGAGATAATCTTATAATCTATATTTAAGAGAGTAATAGGTCTCCAGTTTTCTATCAGTAGGTGATCTTTATCAGGTTTTGGGATTAAGGTTATAACCCCCTGTTTCATGCTTGTGGACATTTATTTTCTATTAAGGTATTCCTTAAATAATTCTAATAAATGATTTACAATGATATCTCAAAAATGTAAATAAAATTCTACCGAGAGTCCATCGCTGCCTGGGGATTTGCCTTTTTTCATTGATTGGATTGCCTGTGAAATTTCAGGTTTTGTGATGGTTAATTCACAATTAGTTTTAAAGTGCTCTGAGATAGTGGGTGTAAAATTTTTTACTGACTCAATAAATCTATCACAATCATTGATATTAGAATTTGACTTGTATATATTGCTGTAAAATAAACCAACATATTTTGAGATGTCCAAATGGTTAGTGATTATGCTATCATCAATTTTAAGTGCAGATTAAGTGAGATATTGTTTCTCTTTTGGTTTCGTTTTTCAAGAGCAAAAAAGTAGCTAGAATTTCTTTAACCTAGTTCCAACCATTTTGCTCTTGACCTTATATAAGCTCCTTTTCCCATGTTAATATATGCATTGTCTATTTCCTCCTTTAGTCTTTCCAATTTAGTTTCTTCATCCTCCGATAGATTATCTTTCTTCATTAATGTGTTTAATTCATTCATGATACTGATTTCTTTAGAATCATTTTTTTTTTTATTTCTTTAGACCATCTTATTGCTACTTCTCTTACCTTGAATTTAAAAAATTCCCATTTCTGTGTGTGATTCATTTTGGTATCCCCCAATATCTGTTCCGCTGTTTTTTTCACTATATTACAAAATGTCTCATCATTTAATAAATCATTATTTGGCTTCCAGAAATCCCGCAAATTTCTTTGTTTTTGTTTATTTCCTACTAAATGAATTGTAATTAATTTGTGATCAGATAATGGAGCAAAATCATGAGAGGATTTTGAAACAAACTGGAGACATGGAGATAATATCAACCACAAGTCAATTCTAGATTGCAAAGATCTATTTGCATTACTCCAGGTAAACTCTTTTATATCAGAATTTAAGTATTGCCACACATCAATAGCCGAAAGTTGTTCACAGAAAAATGCAGTGCTTTTAAATCTTGAATGTTGGATTGTTTTTATTGGTATTCTGTCTATAAGATCGTCTGGAGCATCGTTGTAATCTCCTCCAAGAATCATGTGTGCTTCCTTGTATTTCAATTTAAGAGCTTCAAGTTTCTTACATAATTGCGTACACATAGTTTTTGCCTGAGTAGTATTATTATGATTATATAAATTACAGACTATAAAGAAGGCGTTATCTAATTTGAAAACCAAAATCATCCATCTACCCTCATCTGAAGATAATGACTCAATAATGTTGCCTTTAATTTGTTGAGGAGAATGGCTACATCTGCTGACTGTTGAGAGGCATGACAAAAATAGCATTGATCACCCCACTGTTTTCCAAAATTTCACATCATTATCACTTGAATGGGTCTCTTGTAAAAGAACCAAGTCAACATTTTGCCGTCTACAGAAAATTAAAATAGCCTTTCTTTTGGTGTTGTCACAGACACCTCTGACATTAAGGGATATTATTTTTAAGGAACTAAAATGTAAGTCTGCCATGAAAGAGAAAAAAAAAGAAAAAGTGAACTGGATGTCTGCTAAGATAACTAGGAACTTGTGAAGCGCTAAGATATAAACACTTAAGGAAGATACTCTCAAAAGGGAAAACTATTGAGTACCTTAAGTTAAATTCTTCAGACTCTTTTCTTTCTTTTTTTTTTTTTTTTAAATGAAGTAAGCCAATTGCTCAAGCAAACAAGTGGTTGTACCACTGTAAAAAGTAGGTTGTTTAACTACTTACAATGTAAAATGCATTAAATTGAACAGAAATGACTCATTATATTATCGCAATCATGTTATACAGTGGACAATATTGGACTTAGTAGGAATACTTTTTTAAAGTAAGATGAGTTTCACAGAAAACTCGAGATTATTATTATCATATTCAACTAAAACAAGCTTAAATTGGTTATGACTAATTGTGAACAGTTAAATCGTAAGCCTGAGGTAGTTGAAAAATCTTTTTAATATTGGGTAGCTTTCATAGTGAACTTAGGATATTTAGATCACTTTATTGATCTATTAGTGTCCTCTTATGCAGTGTGTCTTACGCTGTCGAGGATGGCCACCGGACCAACCCATTAAGTCTTTTTCCCTGTGTCGCTGGCTTGTTTGACAATTGGCCAGAGTTTGTTCCTGCACTGTCTTTCCATGTAGGTGCGATCTTCTGCTAACCTGAGATTCTTTTTCTTCACCACATCGGAGTTGAGGGAAGCCCTCCATACTTTGTGTCGGAAGGTGCGCATGGTGAATTGCATGATGATAGGGCGTGGGCTGTTTCCATCTCTCGTTCGTCCAACTCTGTGCACAGTATCTATCATGAACCCGAGTTTGTTTTTTTCCTCTGGGATGATCAGGGCGATTAAATCCATCACCTCCTTTCTCACATCTTTGTTACTATGCTCTGGGAGATTCAGCAGACGGAGGTTCCACCGGCGACTGTATCTCTCTGCCTCCTCTTCTTTCTCCTGAAGTGCAGCAATCCGGTCGTTCAGCTTCTTCACGGTGTCATCTGTCGCTTTACTTTGTATCTCAAGGCCTTTCACATGTTCCTGCGCAGAAATAATTTCCGCCGTATTTTTATTCACCATTTGTTCAAATTGGAGAATCTGTCGTTCAGCCCATTAATAGCTTTTAAGATGTCGGCATTAGACACAGCTTCTTCTCTCACCACGTGCTTCGGTGCGGATCTTCTTTGGGTTGGGGCTGTTAAGAGGGGTCTGGGGAAGAGGTTCGCATAAACCTGGGAAGGATTTATCGGGCTCCAAGTCCATCATCAATTCTCCTTTTTTCCTTCCCTCTTTTTTGGCCATGTTTGTGTACTTGTCACGTAGATAGCTAAAATTTTCTTGATTAGCTAAGAAACGTGATGTCAAAGAAACTCCGTTCTGTCTTTTTTGAAGTAGAGTAGACGTTCTATTCGTGCATAAATGCAAGTGCAATGGATCACTTCTCAAAAAAACTTTGTTAGAGTCCGTTTAAGTCACTTAAAACATTTGGTACTCATCAGAAAACCACAAGCTTGTCTCGAAAATACTTTTAAAGCCGCCGTCGTTTGCGATCTCCAGCAATTGATCTTCTTCTTGCACAGACATGCTGGATTCACCTGGTTTGTTGATAAATGGGTCGTGGATCCATCCCTTGGCAGTTTGTGGGTCCTTTTTGGTTGGGAAGTAGCGCTCGAACTCTTTTAAAAGCAAAGACAGGTGATCGTGCACCAGCTGGGAGAATGAAGGCTCAGGCTCAGTCTCACACAAAATCCCCGCTAATGTTTGAAACATGTCCAATATGCCTCTGTTCACGCGCCGTCCCCACAAATCCAGTTTGGCTTTAAATGCAGCTACTTTATCTGCCAACTTGAAGACCGTTGTCATTTTCCCCTGAAGTGACAGATTGAGTTCATTGAGCAGGCTGAATATGTCGCACAAGTAAGCCAGTTTTGCAACCCATTCCTCGTCACTGAAATGTGCTGCCAGCGGTGACTTCTTTTCTGAGAGAAATCTTTGCAGTGGCTCTCGTAATTCAAACACTCTGGCCAGCGATTTCCCTCTGGATAACCATCTTATTTCTGTGTATAAGAGAAGCCGTGTGTGCTCCGCATCCATCTCCTCACAAAGCTGCTCAAAAGGGCGTGAGTTAAGGGCGTGTGCTTTGATGTGGTTTAACATCATTCAAAACGCTGTTCAATTCCGGTGGCATTTTTTGGCTTGCCAGCATTTCCCTGTGAATGATACAATGCGTAGATTCACACTCAGGTTCAACCTCCTTAATCCGAGCAGTTAAACCAGACAGCCGTCCGGTCATGGCAGCAGCTCCGTCTGTGCATATGCCGACACAAAAGGACCATTTCAGTTTTCCTGATATGTAACCATCCAGCAACTTGAACAGTTCTGCAGCTGTGGAGTTGGTTGGCAACAATAGTGCACATAACATATCCTCATGTACATCCTCCTGATAAAGACATCGCACATAAACAAGTAGTATTGCCTTGTTGTCAACATCTGTAGATTCGTCAACCTGGAGTGCGTACCACGGTTATGTATTAATCCTCTCCAACAATTGTTTCTTAATGTCTTCGGCTATTTCCTCAATGCGCCGAGTCACGGTGCTAGCCGACAGAGGTACCTGTGCTATCTTTTTAACAGCAGCATCTCCTAGAAGTTCACGGCAAATGTCTTTAGTAGAGGGCAAGATCAATTCTTCACCAATAGTGAATGGCTTTTTAGCCTTAGCAATACGGTTAGCCACCAAGTATGATGCTCTCAGTGCATTCGCATTTATTGATGTGGTGGCCGCCAGTAATTTCTTCTGTCCTTCATGTTCCTGTTTTTTTCTTTCAAAATACTCCGGGGGCTTGTCTTTTATTCCAGGGTGCTTGGTCTCCAAGTGGCGAAGCAATTTTGAAGGCTTCATTGCCTCATTAGAGAGCCGTTCGCCGCATATTATGCAGAGCCGTTCGCCGCATATTATGGTCTGTGGGAATCACCTGTCGCGATAAATCCATATTTCAAGTAGAACTCCTGGTATTGTCTGTTAAAAGCTTTCTTTTTCTTGGAAGTTGTAGGCTCTTCTTCTGTCTCTTCACTGGGCCTTTTCACCTTCGAAAAGAAACTTTCCAAAGACGTCTGTTTTTTACTCATTTTGCTAGCTTGTGGGTTAAATTTTTCGCGCTCAAGTGACCGAGATGTAACCGAGAGAATCCGGTCATTTTTCAAAATAAAAGATTGTGGTTGAGGTTGAGGTTGGGAACCACTGTTGTAAAGTTTTTAGCAACCATTACTCAATCCTGACTGGAGCAACCTATATAAGCCCTGTATACATGTGCATGATGGGTGATGTTAAACAGACTCCATCCATATGCTGGGCCCCTCTGGGCTCAAGTCATGGGAGGGCCCGCTTTCTCCAGCTCCCCTGAGCCATCGTAGAGGCCCAGCTCCCTTAAGTCCTACCTCGGGCCGGGGGCGTTCTGCCCTTCCAGCCCCTCCCGAAGCCCCACCCCTGCATTGCGTATATCTGTACATCTGTACAAGCATAGTGCTGATTATGCTCTTTGTATGTTCCAGTTTCACCTTTCCTTGCAACATCAATAAACCTGTGGACAAAGGGACAACTGTCTTCAGAGTCTTGATGTTAGGAGACCGTTTATCTGACTGGAAAGTTGTATACAGCACATATACCGAGAGCAGCAGTCTTACTAATCTTGGTTGTTTACCTGTTGTGATTATTTGAATGTGAAAAACTTTCAGTCAGATCCTGCCCAGTCCATTTCAAGTTTTCTCTCAGTAATGCAAGAAAATATGTATTGACGACACTAATGATCGAGCTGCATCAGAGATTTTACAAGCTGCTCCAGGCGGCACAATAGGAGACAGCCTCTGGTGTTAGATACGAAATAAGGTCAGGTCAGGTGAGGTCTCTGCTCATTCTAGCAGCGACACACACTAACATATAAACTTACATAATGCAAAACCTGCCCGTTTGCTAAATTACAGATGTACACAAAGCACATATTCCCTTAGCACAACATGTCAACGCTGCCAGCCTCTGATTACCTGAGTGCAACACAGCTGTAACTTTGACTGCAGCTACATGGGCTACATACAGGACTGGGGTGGGTGAAATACCCTCAGTGTTTCACAGCTAGTCAAAGACTTGTCAATTATCTATAATATCAGCAGCAAGAAATATTCTTGAGACATCTAACGTTTCCACCTGTTCTTTCATTTTCTCTCCCCATTTCTCTCACACTTACGGATCCTGCAGCATACGTAACACCAAACTGTTAGCGTTAGCTAATGCTAAACAGACAAAGGAACACATAAAATAATTATTCTTCCAATACTTACATTTCCCTCGTCTGTAGCTGTGCCACGGACAGTTGGTACTGATCCCTCTCAGGAAACGTTTCGTTGTCAGTCTTGTGTTGTACTGACCCAGGTTGGAGAAGCAGTTAGACAAAAAGTGCTTAGCTCACACAAACAGTCTTAGCCGACAGCAGCCAGGACGTTGCCATCAAAAATAAACTTAATCCACTGCGCTCTTGTTTCCTCTGAGGCTGGGCCGATGTAGTGATTTGTGTCGGACTGTACAGCCAACAGCAGAGCAGTTGTCATGCCTAGCTCTTAGTTGCAACATAAGGCTAGCGGTTATTTGATGTTTGCGAGAGAAAAAACATGGCGGACCCTCGCAAAGGTAGTTTTCAAGCCGGGGTGGAGATACCCAAAGGAGGGAGCAGAGTTATGCTCATATCCTCGCTTCTTACATAAGAAGCGGGGGAAAATCTGAACAGCTTGTTTCAGCCCATGGTTTCTGAGCTAGCCAGACTACTCAAAAATGACTGGGCTGTTGTATCTCAGACTTTGAGGGTTAGTAGCAGTGTGCAAAATACGGGGGAGTACAGAGGGGTCGAGCCCAACCGATTAACCCTTGAGACCTCCTGAAAGCCTCAAGAGCACAAATTGAGGGGGGTCTCAAATTTTGTTAAATTTTCTTAAAAATATTGTAGCGCCCGGCAGGACATTGGAAAGAAGGGCGACGGTTTATCAGTAATGCCACTTTATTACTGAACTGAGATTACTGTAATAACTTTTGTCTGTCATTAATGTTTTCGGATCAGGTTCGATTTTCTGCAGGTTTTTTTTGCATCTGCAAAAGGCCTGTTTGAGCACTCACAGCCACCATAAAAACAAGTAACACCCAAATAACACACAGGCATAGGTGCCAATCCCGTGGGTGCTTGAGCACCCATGGTGGCCAATCAAAAAAAGAACAAAGACTTCAGATCATACCCCTCAGATTGTTGTTTGAGAACCATGGTCAGCTCATTCACTTGACAGCTAATGGAATCATCATTGCATGCACATTACCATACTCACAGGCGGATTGACATGAGCGCATGCAGGAAACAATTAACCAAAAGAAATTTATCTGCCACAGAAACATCACACCTAAACTTTTAGAACTTGAAAATATACTAAAAATAAGGCCGAAACGAAAAAACAAGGAAGTCGTTTTAACTCAGAATGTATTTAGAGAAATAACAACTACCGCCCTGGACCCCCTCCCCCAATATAAGTAAGGCCTCAAATATTGGTCTTAACCCAGCCCAGGCCCTTGACGTTCAAGCCCAAGCCTGACCCTAGCCCAACGGCTTATCATAAATCTCGGCCCAAGCCTGAATTGAGCCATTTTTTTTGTTTGTTTGTTTGTTTTTTCCATGACATAGTCCAGCGTATAGGAATGTTGAAGCCATAAAATAAATTGCTTAATTCTGCTTTTTTTATATAGTTTTAAGTGATGAGTTGCCTGCGATGAGAGGCGGCGAGCTGGTGTGGGCTTGCCCAAAGCCCCCCGGCTCAGCTGCCATGTGTTGGAGTTCTCTCCGGTGAGTGACAGGGTCGCCTCCCTGCGCCTTCGGGTCGGGGATAGGTCTCTCGCTGTTGTTTCAGCCTATGGGCTGAACGGCAGTGCAGAGTACCCGGCCTTCTTGGAGTCCCTCGGAGGGGTACTGGCATGTGCTCCAACCGGGGACTCTATTGTTCTGCTGGGGGACTTCAATGCTCACATGGGTAGCGACAGTGATACCTGGAGGGGTGTGATTGGGAGGAACGGCCTCCCAGATCTGAACCCAAGCGGTGTTTTGTTATTGGACTTCTGTGCTAGTAAGAGTTTGTCCATAACAAACACCATGTTCAAACATAAGGGTGTCCATCAGTGCACGTGGCACCAGGACGGCTCATGGGACTCATGAGGCAGCAGATGGGTACCGGCGGGCCAAGCGTGCGGCAGTTCATGGAGGCCATGGAGGAGGACTACCGGTCGGCCTCAAAGAAATTCTGGCAAACCTTTCGCCACCTCAGTAGGGGGAAGCAGTGCTCCGCCAACACTGTTTACAGTGGAAGCGGGGAGCTGTTGACCTCGACTGGGGATATTGTCGGGCAGTGGAAGGAATACTTTGAGGATCTCCTCAATCCCACTGTCATGTCTTCTGTAGAGGAAGCAGAGGCTGGGGACCCAGAGGTCGATTCATCCATCACCTGGGCTGAAGTCACTGAGGTAGTTTGCAAGCTCCGCAGTGGCAAGGCAGCAGGGGTGGATGAGATCCGCCCTGAATGCCTCAAGTCTCTGGATGTTGTAGGGCTGTCCTGGTTGACACGCCTCTGCAACATGGCGTGGCAGTCGGGGACGGTGCCTCTGGACTGGCAGACTGGGGTGGTGGTCTCTCTTTTTAAAAAGGGGAACCAGAGGGTGTGCTCCAACTACCGTGGGATCACACTTCTCAGCCTCCCTGGGAAAGTCTATTCCGGCGTACTGGAGAGGAGAATCTGGCCGATCGTCGAACCTCAGGAGGAACAATGCGGTTTTCGTCCTGGCCGTGGAACACTGGACCAGCTCTATACCCTCCACAGGGTGCTTGAGGGTTCATGGGAGATTGCCCAAAAAGTCCACATGTGCTTTGTGGAGGCATTCGACCGTGTCCCTTGCGTCATTCTGTGGGAGGTGCTCCGGGAGTATGGGGTTGGAGGCCCTCTGCTGAGGGCTGTACAGTCCCTGTACAACCGGAGCAGGAGCTTGGTTCGCATTGCTGGCAATAAGTCGGACCTGTTCCCGGTGCGTGTTGGACTCCGGCAGGGCTGCCCTCTGTCACCAGTTCTGTTCGTTATTTTTATAGACAGAATTTCTAGGCGCAGCCAGGGGCCGGAGGGGGTTCGGTTCGGGGGCCAGCAGATTTCGTCTCTGCTTTTTGAGGATGTTGCTGTCTTGTTGGCTTCTTTGAGCCAGGACCTCCAGCTCGTGCTGGGGCGGTTCGCAGCCAAGTGCGAAGCGGCTGGGATAAGGATTAGCACCTCCAAGTCCGAGGCCATGGTTCTCGACTGGAAAAAGATGGCTTGCCCACTCCAGGTTGGGGGAGAGTTCCTGCCTCAAGTGGAGGAGTTTAAGTATCTTGGGATCTTGTTCATGAGTGAGGGAAGGATGGAGCAGGAGATTGACAGACAGATTGGTGCAGTGGCTGCAGTAATGCGGTCGCTGTATCAGTCTGTCGCGGTCAAGAAGGAGCTGAGCCGAAAGGCCAAGCTCTCAATTTACCGGTCAGTCTACGTTCCTACCCTCACCTATGGTCATGAACTCTGGGTCATGACCGAAAGAACGAGGTCCCAGATACAAGCGGCTGAAATGAGTTTCCTCCGCAGGGTGGCAGGGCACTCCCTTAGAGATAGGGTGAGGAGCTCTGTCACCCGGGAGGAGCTCAGAGTAGAGCCGCTGCTCCTCCACATCAAGAGGAGCCAGCTGAGGTGGCTTGGGCATCTGTATCGGATGCCCCCTGGAAGCCTCCCCAGGCATGTCCCGCCAGGAGGAGGCCCCGGGGAAGACCCAGGACACGCTGGCGCGACTATGTCGCTCGGCTGGCCTGGGAACGCCTTGGGATCCCCCCGGAAGAGCTGGAGGAAGTGTCCGGGGAGAGGGAAGTTTGGGCGTCCCTGCTCAGACTGCTGCCCCTGCGACCCGGCCCCGGATAAGCGGGAGAAGAGGAAGGAAGGAACAATGAAGTGTAAAAAACAGCCTGCTGGCTGGACTGAGTATTTTCTGCAGCTGATGTGAAGTGGAAGTGAAGGACAGTAATAGAGATTTATTTTGATCAAACTTATAAATCGATAGTCTAACCAGGTATTCTGGCGGTGGTGACAGAGTTGAGGCTGCTACAGTGAATGTATGGGGGAACACTGTGACAGTAAAATTTTTCTGTCAGCAACGCTGGGCTTTTTCAGTCGCATATGTGCTGCTTTTGCATATAGGAGTTTTCATTCGCATATGCGAGTGAAATGCTCGCACTGCAGAGGCCTGTCCACCAACAAGCTTGGTGTCTCTTCCCTCAGAAGCGCATGCTAGCTCAAGATGTGTTTCCAACAGCATCGGAAGTAGTGAATGAGTTTTGCTTGATCGTGAAGTCTGCGCTTTGCTCTCAGCAGTAAGAAGACCAGTCATGTGATGTCAGAACCAATCACGGTCAGTGGGAGGGATCAGAAGTAGAAAAGACACAAGACGACGGCTGTGTAGGGAATGAGGTACTACTCATACTAATCATACTAAATGTGAAGTGAAATGAGTATGTAGTGTTTCAAATGCTTAGTATGAATAATTTGTGTATGTGAGAATTTCTTGATGCATACTAAACATGGAAAAATTTCTGCGTATGTTGCTGATGCTGCTTCACATACTGAATCTGTCCCATAATGCACTGCTCTGGCCCCACAGCTGCTACAGCTTCTACAAGCTGCTTCAACAACAGAAATAAATTTATCTTGTTTCCCGTAAGCTGTCCATCAAAATCTGTTTTAAATTTTTTTTTTATGCGAGAATTAGTTGGTCTAGTTGGTTATTCTTAAGACCTTTGTGAACTACAGTGGCTAATTTAGAAGTTGGTTTTTACTTTTCAAGAGGCTATGGCACCACTGTGTATGTGATTAGCGGCACGACAGTGACTGGTCAGTACGAGGCAGGCAGGCAGACAGTGAGGATAGAGGAGACAGTGGATGCCATGGGTCAAGTTGAACAAACAAATCCAAAATTCAAAATCATTTGGAGCAGAGCCCCATGTTGACGTGCAACTTGCCGTCTTCGCCTTCGCACACTATTTTTCATAACTAAAAATGAAAAGTGCATTACTGCAGTCACAAAAGTTCTTCTTTTTCTTCTTCTCCTAAGACGTTTAGTATGCTACCATTGCTGGTAGCATACTAAACTGTCATTTGAGTATGTAATATGTAGTACATATTCACTGAGTATTTAGTGCTTAGTGTGTTAGTACCCCATTCCGAACATAGCCACAGTTCGGCTGTGGTGCACAAAGGACAGGAAACACCACATCTTGTGTCTTGCAAGATGTCTTTTCACCCCGAAGGTTCTACCTCATTTGAAGTATACTGCCTTCTTAATGCACTGAATTGGAAAGGGTAAACAACAACAAATCCACAAATATATACTTACAAACACAGTAAGAATCATGTACGGACATGCTAACAAGCTACCCATATACTTGTCAATATGTTTGCTCACTTTTGCCACAACAGTTGCTACTCTCTGGTATTCTGCCATATGACGTGTGTTTGATTGGACAGTTACTTTATTATTATACATGAGAGGTCCACAACCATGTGCCATTGAGGACCATGTGTATGCAGGTTTTCCCTCCAACCAGACTTCACCTGATTAACACACTTTCAGCTAGAGAGGGGGAGCTAATTAGTGAAATCCCCTGCTAGAGTCTTTGTCCAGCTATAATTTCTCCATGTAAAGACAGCTTTTCATTTATACAGAATCTGTGTATTACCAGGCATGTATTTATTCTCTATAGCCTGGAGGAGCTGTGCTTGATCCACGTGGGAGCAGAGAGCATGGGCCACCCGGTTGTTTCCCAGAGCGCAGACAGCAGAGTATAACCTCAAGGTATGGTAGTGGAACTTTAATATATCTTTATGCTCTGACAGCTCCAGAATATCCACTGACCTGTACAAAAGAGAGACAACAAAATGAGAGATTGGTCATGGGCCAAGGAAGAAGTGCCTCACTTTTGGTATGGTGATGGACATGACATATCACTATATATTAAATGGATTTACTTGCAAACTGACCCGGACTTACACCAAGTTGGTGGGAAGGTCTAGAAGGAAGATATCCCTAACTTTTCACACCCTTGAACCAAAAGGGGGCATAGCAGTGGGTACAATGTATCACAAAAAGGCTCATCACTTCCTTCTCACACAGCTCTGGATATATATATCCAGAGCTGAGAGACTAGATAACCATTGTATTGTTTTAAAATTATGTGCCATCTGTGATATCCTATGATATCGCATATGATATTGCAACAGCAAAACATCACACTGGCCAATTATGGAGGCAGGTATTAGTATGTGTTGAAAAACAGGCTTGATCTTTTTCTGTGGAGAGTGGCTAGCTTTAGACTTCAGAGTAAAAACAATGAAGTGTAAAAAACAGCCAGTTGGCTGAGTATTTTCAGCGGCTGATATGAAGTGGAAGTGAAGGACAGTAATAGATCTATTTTAATCAAACCTATACTATATTCTGGCGGCCGTACAGCTAATGTGTGGGGAAACACTGTGATGGCAATATTTTTCTGTCAGCAACTTCAGTCGCACATGTGCCATATTTGCACACAGGAGTTTTTATTTGCATATGTGAGTGTGGTTTGCAGGAATTCACAGGGCCAAAAATCTGAGTTTTCATGAAATGTTAAAGATGCCTGGGACCCTCCGGTAGCTGACTGTGTAGAGCATACCACTTATTATTACCGCAGCGATCCGACCCCTACCCTTTGTTGCATGTCAACCCCTCTCTGTCTCCCATCCTTTATGTCTATCTGTAGTGTCACTGTCTAATAAAGCAGAAATGCCACAAAATAATCTTAAGAATAAATTAAAGATGCCTCCCGGGCATCTCCTTGTGGTGGCGTTTGGGGTATGTCCCACTTTGAGGAGACCAAGGGAGTCCCAGAATACGATCATACATATCCCAGCTGGCCTGGGATCCCTTGGGATCCTCAAGGAGCAGCCTGTGGCTGTGGCCAGTGGTGGAAATGGCAAGGTTTTACTGGGGGAACCACACTTGAATGTGGCAGGCGGGGTCCGTGTCTGGGAGTGGGTGGTGATGATGGCGGTGGGGAGAGTGGGGGTTACATTCACAGATTTTTCTTGTCAAGTGCATGTCATGCATAGTGACCCTCCTACCTGACCCGTGACCTCCCAACTTTTACTCGGGGAACGGCGTTCCCCTGCGTTCCTCCCCATTTCCACCACTGGCTGGCTGCTAGGGAAAAGGACATCTGGGCTGCCCTGCTCAGCCTCCTACCACCATAGCTCAGTCCCAAAAAAGCAGCAGTAGCATATGTGAAACCAGTAGCAGATATGTAAGGCAAAGTTTGAATAATGTCTTATATGGCCCCCATATGTGTGTGTGTGTGTGTGTGTGTGTGTGTGTGTGAGTTAGTGTTAGGGTTATGTGTTGCTGTGGGTACCATACCTGTTCTCCTCAGGTATATGGAGAGACATGAACTGCAATGGCTCATTACACTGGACCAACCAG
>OMLF01042488.1:0-20426 GCA_900302615.1 Holocentrus rufus | reverse complement strand
CACCCACACACACACACACACACCCCCACACACACACAAAATAAACAACCAAAAATGGGTACAGGAGGCTAGATAATATCAATATCAAGATTACATTCTGGCATAGGCTAGCACTGGCAGTCCTGAATGGACCATTCATTGATACTGATTCCTATCTAAAAGCTGTGGATTGAAAGTGATCTACAAATGCTTTGTCACAGACATTGTAGTCTTTTTATTAATCCCAGTTAGAGCCATGTCCAGGGGTATGCCAAGGCTGGAGGTCACTCTTTTACATTCACTAATGCACCACCAGTGAGTAGCTCGCCCTACAGAGCCTCTGACAGTCACATCTGCCAGGGGAAGAAGAGGCTAAGGGTGGAGGGTGGAGTCAACAGTGGCTCAGTGGCCACAGCCTGCTCCCGGATCCCCACACACAGCCGTCATATCCCACAATAAAGCAACACACTCATTTGCTGATGGCCCTCCTTCAAAAAAAAAAAAAAAAAAAAAAAAAAAAAAGAAGAAGGCCCTTTTAATGTGATTAGCAGTTTTCAGTCTGCTGCCTCACAACTGAGATTTAAGATCAAATGAGCGGATCAGATGGATGCAACAGCTGTGAGCCACAGATGTGCATCCAAACACTACAACTTGTTTTAAAGCCCTCTCTTCCAAAGCAGTCCAGTGGCAAATAATCTGTATGGATAATTAACACAAGCTCTCAGCCAAATTTGCCATATTTGGGCAGTGTCTACTTTACCAGCTACTTTGAGAGTTAGGCTAACAAAACCATCATTTAAAGATTCTTCTCTGTTCATTAGTTTAGTTTGGTTGGTAAAATAAAGTATCTGGTGAACTTAAAAAATACCTACTTACTTTGAAAGTTAAAAAGTCAGGTGGACCCATGGCTAAGATTCTGTTTACACTAAGTTTATTCTGATTTTGCATGGCTCAAGGAAAAAAATAAACTATTATTGAAATTTTCTTTAAAGATGACAAATACAATTTATTTAATATTTGGTTTGACAAATACATGGAATTAGCCAATACACAAGAGGCAAGCATGTTCGATAAAATGTCTTGACCAGATCTGTCAATGTGATACTGTGAAAAAGCTCTTAGCTACTGTATTTGAAATAAAATCGTGATGACTAACAGACCCATTTTGCTGTTTTCCACTGCACTGCTCTGTCAATTAATAATCACTAACATACCATAACCTCCATTAGGCCCAAACTTGCTCAGTCAGTGCATTGCTTTTTCTCAAATCTATTTCTGTTTTTAGCCTGTAATTTGGGTGGCTCCATTACTACATTATTTATTTAGATTGCGAATCATGCAGTCCCAAGAGAAAAAAACCACAAAACTACGGTCTTCAATTACAGACCTCACAGCCTGTAGCCACGCCTTGAAACGATCCCCTCCTCACAACCCTGTCTACGCTACAAGGGTTGTGAAAATGACACAGCCAAGAAAATACACATCAAATCTATTCTTGTCAGAAGTCCCCCTGCATACTGGCAGACAGAGATGATTTGTACTCTGCTAAACATAAAGATACACTAGGTCTTAACCAGGGGTAAGGAACCATGGGTCATGGAGAGCCAAGAGGATATGAAAGTTTTCATTCCAACCAAAGACTACGACAGGTGATTTGACTGATTAACTAATCAGTGAAATCTGGTGGAAATCTGCATACTCCGTGGCACATGGTTTCCTACCCTGATTCAAATTACCCAACTTAGTTTACAACAATACAATGTTTATCAGTTTTCTGTCTTGATTTATGAACCCATATTTTGCGGCTACAGACAGAAAAAGGATGGTATGCAGAGGAGTGTGTGTCTGTGTGTGAGTAAGCAAAGCAGATGACACTGGTGGCAATAAAGCATTTGCTTTGTATACAGCTGTGTTTGCCCATTCTTTCCTCCTCTTAGCAGACCTGACGTGCATTGTGTCCCGACACAAGATTGGGGTGCAGCAAAGCTCCCCGGGTGCAATATTTGGGACAGTGAGGCTGAGGGTGCTCTGGCATGAAGCCCAACTGCAGGTCAATACTTCCAGACTCTGCGGCTGCAGTGCCTTTCCTCTCTCACAGTTACTGAAATATGTCTTCATTTCCCCTGCCACCCCACACAACTACAAGAGGCTGTGCTGCTTCTCCTGGCATGCTCCTCTTCTCTCTCCCATATCATATAACGGAATTCTCTGTATCCCAACACTTGGCAAACTTTCACAGAAGAGCTCCTTTTTGTTTCCCATTATTCAATGACTTCCAGAATATTCTCCATCGTCTGTATTTTCGTACACAACTATTCACTGCAGCTAGTCAATGAATTGCGTGTCATCTGAGAGGCAGACCGGCCGGTATTTCCCTTAACTTCTTCAGAAACGTTAAGCTATCATATGAAAGTGGAAGTGCGTATTACTAAAATTAACAATATTAGTAGCCACTCATTCAAGTCAATGGGACTCCAAGTTATCCCTCTTGTCCCGACAGAATCAGTTCGGATGGAAATCACATCTAGTTAGCTTGCGTATAATTGGCACTGGGGTGTAACACTGGCTAGCCTTAGTAATGGTAGAGGACTGGAAAGGGAAAAAAACGACATCTCACTGAGGTTAGCTAACAGTGTAACGTTAATCATATGAGCAGTTAACGTACTTTCCTCGTTAGCTATGTAACGTTAAGAGTCCTGAGAAAACGCTAGCTTAGATGGTAGAATCGCTTAGAGCTAGCTAGCCATGAAGAAAACACAGTCCACTTCAATACACAACAGGAACAGCCAGCTTTAGCGGTTTGTATGGGCAACTAACGGTAGACACAGAGAACCATTAAGTTTAAACTTTTTTTTACAGTTACCTCAAAACTATTGTGGAATATAAAAAAACACGAATAACTCACAGGTAAATCCGTATACGAAGAGAAACGATGCTATAAGTCGCAGTCCATTTGATGGCAAAGTAGTCTTCAGTAGCAATCTTTTCTCCATGATTCCCTGTGCGTTTTGGCACTTTGGCTCCGTGCTTCTCTCTGCGAGTCTCTCTGGCGCTCCTGGGGAACTGCTCTCCATAGCAACCCGTCCGCGTGGGCCGTACCACTTCTGCAGCACAACAAATAAACAAACACGCTCTCTCTCTCGCATGCACGCACGCACACGCACGCACGCACACGCACACACACACGTACACACAGAAAATCACCGTTATTTGACCTTATTGCGCTTTATTAATAGCTTCTTTAGTAATAACCGTGGAAAATGTATTATGACTTGCAGATTAAAGCGAGGCAAAAAATGCGCCAGTAGGTGAGTATGCAGGTTTTCATTCCAACCAAACAATACACCACGTGATTTCAATGATTAGTTTTTCATCTGTGATTGTACATGTGCGAATTAGTGTCTTTGTTCACCTGCTGCTGTCCCTGGTTTGAATGAAAATTAGGCAATTCCTGGCACTCAATTGCACATGGTTGCCTACTCCTACATTAGCCAATGGGCCCTGGTTTTATCCGGAAGAATTACGTCTGAGAAGACTATTTAGTATAGAATAGGTGGTGGGTACAGTGAAGCTCTTGATAAAAGTAGTTGTCTTTATTCATTCTGTCATGATTGTGCTAACTTCTGTAGAATAAAATAATAGCGAAGTTTATGCTGGGGACCACCTGCTATCATCACAGGGACCCCTGGGGGTCCCTAGAACCACTGGTTAAGGCATGACATGAACACTAAAATGCAACAACCATTTAATCAACAAGTCAGTCTTTACTTTTATATGTTAGGCATATAGTTGAAGGCCTTATCCAGAGCAGCTTACAGTGACTGAGCAGGCTCAGTGTTTTTCCCATGGACTCTTTGCCAGGATGCATGTGGGGACGAAACCTGCAACCTACAGTGTCTTTAACCATGAGACCACCTGGCCCTACAGGCTGATTTTCATAGACAACAAATCAAATCAAATGCTAATCTAATGTTCTTTTTACCTTCAAATGTTCAAAGACTTGTTAACTCCCAGATTCTCAATCGTTTGTGGCAGAAAAGGTCTAACTACCAAAGAACTGGCATTTGACATAAAATCACATTCTTAATATTAAGGCCCCAAACGTTTCCTAAATGTCCAGATTGCAATTTTAAAATAATCAGAATTGGAACTATATTCATATGGTGCTCATTCTATTTCCTAAAGATGACTCAAATATGGAAATATACAACTTTTTGAGCCAACAAACTCAGCTATCTTGACAGCAAACAGTACATTCATTAAGTATGGGCACAAGAAACTACAGAGGTGATATTTGTATACCATATGTCAAAATGAAGAGACTATCAACCTTTTAATGACTTTTGTCTTCACTGATTGTAGGAGGTTGTTGAGGCCCTTCCGTGGCTGTCAATGCTATGGTTCTGCTTTAAAAGACTTTATATAGTAATGGGCATATTTTGTGAAAATAAATTAAAGAAAAAAACATGAAAGTGAATGTGAAAGTTAATATAAACCTTAAAAATACAGCTCCTGGAGAACAAAACATTCACATGCCACTTAAAAAAAAACTCCACCTACTTCTGATTTGGAAAAAGTGATGTGTGTTCTCACAAGAATAATAGCAGAAAAATAGCAACTACTGTGTCCTTGAATGATGTGGTAACTAAACGCTTGTGACATTCTCTTGCATTGTTACATTTCTTTGAGATAATTACAGCTTAGTTTCAGGCATTCAAGAATCCAGCATTGTATGCAGTAAGGTGTTATTATCATGCGCTGTCGCTTGAGTTGATTAAAAAAATTGCTCCTTCAGTGGTTTTAAGTAGATAAGATGTTTTCTCACAGAACATAAGGTTATTAAAAAAGGTTATTTTCAGTGTTGTTCCCTTGCATCCAACTACCTGTTTCATTCTGAAGAGCCATATCTTTGCTTGCATTAGTCCTCATCAGGGGACACTAACTCTGCAGGGTGCCTCCATCTCTTGCAAAATTTAACCCGGTTCCTCAACAACAGCACCACTCCTCTGCTTCACTGTGATTAAAGCGTGACCCATGATGTGTCGCCACACTATACCCCCTGCCTTTATGCCCTCTGGTGGTTTATTTATATCCTCAAAGAGTTATAAATCCCCAGGTGAAAGTGCTGCCCTTTTCACCAATCAATCACCCCTCCCAGACCTCTTTGCATGTATCAGGAAAGCCAGTGCAATGAAGGGGTTCATGAGAATGTATTTATGAGATGATAAATCAAATCTCATTTCACTCCATGACGCACTGAATGTGTTAATAATATCCCCAATTTGGGTGAAATTGTTTCAGTGAGGCTTATTTTCACAGCATCAGCATAACTTCTGCTACATAAATGTTCAATTTGGGCTCTAATTTCTTCTCTTAACACAGAATCCCCTCAGTAGAACTAAATAGTTTATGAGCATTTATGGTCTGTGACCTTTGTAATTGCGGTCGCCTCATTGAGGGTTTACGCTGCAAAATATTTTCTCTCAAAGCGCTATTACATTTTCTCCCTGGCAGGCACGGCTGCGCTGGCACCACCTCTCCTGTGACCAGTGGGTGTACATGCACACAGCCTGTCTGGGGCATTTGGTTTTACAGTCTGTGAAAACAGCCTTTGTTAAACACAACATTCCTCACCAGTCACATTGGTGAGCCAGTCCTTGCACACACACCTCAGCCCCCCTCCTCCGTCTATCCACACTCACGGTTGCATCCCCTGCCAAGGCTTGACCATCTCGAGCAGAGAGAGGTCATCTCATTGCTGACGCTACACACTCGTGTTTACAGCTCCAGAGAGGTCTTCCCCATAATGAGTTCCCTCTGAAACGACCCTCTGCAGCACAAACTGACCTTTAGAGGGCATATGTGAAGACAATTAAGCCAGCATACTTAACATATCCATGTTACTAATGGCTCAAGTTTCTACTTTGAATAGGTCTGATAATGTATTTGCAGGGCAGGTGCATATATTTAAAGGGTAGTCTTCCCTCTTCAAGTATTTCATTAGTTTTTGATACAATAAACTGTGAAGACAATTGGATGGAAGTAGAGCGTGTCAGAATTGAACATGAGTTGGGGTTCAAGCTCATCCAAATGAATGCACAATGGTATATGTAAAACACCACAGATAAATATGCTGCATCGAGTATATATTCACATTAATGGCTAGCTCTTTGCTCTGAACTGTCTTACTAGATGTTAATGTTCAAGAAGACAACATAGAGCTTTAGATTCCCAGTAAAATCAAATCAATGAGATTCACAGACCCAGATGGAACAAACCTGATGAGATAGCACTGCTGAGCTCAAAGGTAATATTATAAAATATTGTCTCCCAGAGATGAACCTTATTGGCCAGAGTTTTCAGTGGACTGAATGTGTAATTGGAATTGCAAATGAATGCCACTCTTAACACAGTAAGCTTTGTCGTGATGGATTTTGATCGCCATCTGCTGGATTGCTACTCACAAAGCAATGCACTTGATCATTCTTTTGTCCAAGTCTCAGTGCAGGATGACTTTGTGACTCGCTGTCTGACTAAAAACTCTAAATCATGTGTGTATTGATCTGGGAAACAGCAGTACTCAACAAAAATAAATTTCGGTCCAACATGAAAAACAACCTGCAAGTCTTTCAAACATGCACAAGTCTGCCTTCATCTCATTTACAAGGTGTCCAAACCATTCCCCCTTACTGATTTTTTTTTTTTTTTTGATAATTTTCCTAACCCACTTGTTGCATGCAAAATTATGCACTTTAAAACATTCTTTTAAATTACTTCCATAAAAAATAATAAAAATATCAAATCCCATAAAAAAGTCATGACAACTAGTTTTTCAAGGCTGACACGATTTGACGTAGTAGGCAGAAGTAGGCAGCCTTGTTTTGTGTTTTGCCACAGCGTGGCAGAGGAGACGTTGTAGATGAAGTGATGACAGGGAAGTGAGGAATAGCCTAAAAGCTCTATCAGAGAGACCCAGGCCATGGATAATTTGCAGTGAAGACAAGGTGTTGAGTGAAAAGAGAGATACAAATGAGTAAAGGGACACTCTGCCTGCTTTAAGATGTTCTCAGAGCAACATCTCAGTGGGAATCCTAAAATGAATTCATTTGCAGTTAGAAATCTGTGAGGACGACTTGTGCTGAATGCACTAGCCACTTCACTGAGTGGTGTCATTGTGTTTTATACTGGGTTTACAAAAAGACAAACAACTTGTGGTTGTATTTCTCAAGAGAGCCAAAGCAGTAGCTCTTTTCACAGGACTGGCACCAACACTTGTCAGGTATAATGTCTTTTCTCACCCACAAATAAGAGAGAAAAACACTTTTTCTGCCAAATGCTGCATTCACACAACTCATCCTTGGGCAACCTTTCAGGGTATAAACACAAGCTATCCTTTATCTTCATTAGTGATTAAACAGATTTAAATAAGGCCACAGAAACATGTTTACTGAATCAAATTCACTCAGCAAAGTTTTAGCTTCAGATGCTCATGCAAATAGTGAAAACCAATGATGCCAAACAATACTTTTATGAAAAAATGTCTTTATTAAAATCAAACATAACAAAATAGAACAAAACAAAACTAAATTGTAATCTGAGCCAACCGCCATACAATGTACTTTGAAGATTCAAGACGATCATCTTCACCACAGAACCAGTTAACACCCATTAATCAAATAAATACTCTTAAATAATCATTTATATGAAAGAGAGAGACAAGAAACAAGTTTGTTTGCAAATGTTTGATTCACTTTCCTGTATTACTGTTTCTTTATGTGCATGTAGACGTTCAAGATAAAGTATTACCCTTACATCTCATATCAAAAATGTACAACCAATTATGCTCAACTTTTAAGAGCAATGATCACACAATCTAATAGTGAGACATGGAAAATCACCGACGTTAATGTGTATGTAATATGTCAAAGAAGGACAAACACTTGGATAGGGCTAATATGTTGTTGAGAACTTGAAGCAGCTGAATATGGTTATGGTATCAATTTGCTGGATATTTCTCTTAGTCTTCTCGTAGGTAAGCCTCGTGCACCTCATGCTCCTCGCCATCCTTGTCCAGGAAGGCAGCGTACTCCGCCATCCGTTGGATCTCCTCAACTTTAACCTCAGCCAACTTCTTATCCGCATCCATTGACAGTTTGCGTGCCTCCTCCACCTGGGACTGGGCCACCTGAATGTTCGTCCTCACGGTGATGGATGCCTGCTCGGCTCCTGGGAAAACACACAGAGGCAAACAAATCCTTAAGTCCAATCGCTAAGAAAGGGCAAGAACTGACACAATCCTAACTCAAGTGGACGTTAGGTGGGGACATTAGGCAGGTGCTCCCGTCTATCATCTCCATTTTGTGCGACACCATTGCCTCATTTCAAAGCCCTGCTGACTAACAGCTACTGATCCATACGCTGTCCAAAGTGTAGCACTGACAGCACTTGAATATGAAAAGGAACAAACAAAAATCTACAAAGCACTGAGAGGAAGATACACTACTCCACAGCAAACATAGGTATGCCATTGTTTCTGAGAATTGACTGTATTCATCATTGCTATGGGAACATGCAGCTCGACACTTCAACAGTTCTATCCTTCGTGAGTAATTTTAAGTTGTGGTTCAGTTCCTCCTTTGATTCACAGAATCACTCCAGCCCTCCCACTCAGATATTTTCTTTTACACACCTGAAGTGTACGCCGCTTCTGCTGCCATTTCACACAAGTTGACAGCATTCACCCAGGTCGACTCAAATCGCTTGTATTCATCTAGTCTGTCGCCAACCTGCCGACACAGAGAGACAGAAACACCTCAATCACAGCTCCACAAACACCTCACGACTATTTTGCAACATGTTTACAGGGTTTTATTTCAAGTCTGCTGTCATCTATGATGTGGCAAGCTCGCTGATGACTGAAAAGCTGACAGTACATAAACAAGTTGAAGCAGAAAAACTAAAGGGGTATGTTCAGGTTACTTAAAAACAACATTCTCTGATGAGGGAAACATAGACTAACCTCTGCTCGCTGGCCAATGATCACCTGCCAGATTGAATCCTCCTCTGCTGGGGTCAGTTTTCCCAGTGAGGCCATATACCGCCTCTGGAGAGCAATGAGTGTGTGCACAGCCTGTGAGCAAACAATGAAAGGACATACATTAGTACACACTTATACACTCAAAAGCATACAGCACAGTGCTGCTGGTGATATTTCTTTTGTTTGTTTTTATATGTCTGCATGTCAACATTTGAATAAAACTTTGATTCCCTGTGACACTTGATCACACACAGTTTCCAATTATCCAAAACTGTCAGCATGACACTCTGAATAAGCCTCAGTTTGACAGGCAAATGTGTTCTTGTAAATTTCACAACATAAAGGGCAATTCCACCCAAAGACAGTCTTGAAACGTACTATTCCTTAAACTTTGGACAGTTCAGTTCCAAAGTTTAATTAAAAATTCATCCTTAGATGAATTTTCACTATTAAAAAACAAATGAAATGTCAAATGTCATCATGCAAATGTAAGCACTTTTTTTGAAAAGATCACACCAACTGCTTCGTACCATTTTCCTCCCGGTGATGATTACATCTCCTATAACTGTATAACATTAAACTGGCAACCCTAAGATGTGAGGAGGTTTAATATAAGATCAGAAACTTACTTTTGAATACTCTGTAAGGGCGTCTATTAAGGCCAAGGTGGTCTGGGAGAGGAAAGTGCTTGAACTGTCTGTAACCAGAGAGGCTGCTCTTTTAATGAGGGAGTCATGAGAGAGGCTTTCCGATTTCTATATGCAGAGAGAGAGAGAGAGAGAGAGAGAGAGAGAGAGAGAGAGAGAGATTTAAATTCGGGCAATCAAAAGTACAAACCGAATGGTTTTCACAGATGTGTGAACATGAAATCTGTGCAGCAAACGTATAAATATGAGGCTATTCCAGTATTTTGCTCACCTGTGTGAAAGGGACAGCACATAACCCGAAGCCGACGCTTAAAGACGCTGCACTGGTGTGCAGAACATCTGTAACTTTCTCCAACTTCCGGACTGTAGGCTTCTTGTTGTTGATGAGGACACTTGCAGAACTCCTGTAAATGAAAGATAAGAGAAACATATTACTACCGGGTTGTAACCAGTTTAAACCAGGAATTTCAGCTCCAGGTTTTGAAATGTCAGACGTAACGACAGTGTAGGCACCAGGCAACCAAAGCTGAGCTAACGGTGATATTAAGGAGGTCAAACATGAACCTGCGGTCTCGTCAAGCTATTAAATGTCAATGGTGCAACCAAAATTTCTTTAAAAATAACAATGTCTTCCACTTTTGTGGTCTTTGGAAAACTGGAAAGTCACTTTCATTTCAAGGCTAAGTTGTTTGTTGCTGTAACGTTAACTTCCTGTTGTTGTCATTGTAGCACGATCCAACAGCAAAACGATCTTCTTTTAAGTTGATTGTGGCGCCTCATGTTAAAGTTACATACTATCTAACATACTGTATTTCAAGGTGTTGCACACTTTTGTCGTTGTAATGTTAAAGATTACGCACGACCTACCTTAGGAAACTGAGGCAGGCTGCCCCCCTCCTGAGCGCCGCCATGTTGGTCCGCAGCAGTAAAACGTCGTTCCGACTTTGAAGAAGTGCCCCGGCGGCACGGCTGGCACACACTGAACACTGAAGGGTAGCTTGCATTTTGCCGGTTAAATTAAAGATGCCGATGGCGTCTTTACACTTGGAAAAAATAGGCTATAGGAACTACGGATAAACAAACAAAAAAAAAACACTTTACTTAATTCAATTTAATGAGGGTTTTCCTGTGCCTTCTTTGAGGTACTCGACTATCTGTCGCCCTCTAGTGGTTAATTCAGCGGAGTGATCTTGGTTCTTGTTGCAGTGCTGTAGTCTGCTCGACGATGACAGACTGACAGGTCCCTCGGGTATTTATAAGGCCCCGGGAACCTTTCATTACGCAAAGCACATTGATCTGTTTACTTTGGTCTGAAATGTGCGCAACTGGCATTACCTCAAGAGGTCCACGCAGATGGCCATTACGCACACACGCACACCCTCATGTCGTGGCCCCTCTCTCTCTCTCTCTCTGGTTTGACTTCAGGACAAAAACTATCCTTATTTGGGAAAAGTAAAGATACATTTGGGTCCTTGATCTGAAAAAGCACAGTTAGAATTCGAGAAGGTCAGGGTTGTTAAAGTTGGGTGGTGCACTGGTCAGAATGTTAATGTTGGTCAGATTTAGACTAAAGAAGAAAATTAGGTGTGCAAGAGAGTCACAATGATCACGAGAGAGCAAAGTGCTCAGAAAAGAAATAAACTAACATCAAGAAGGAATTTATAGAGCAGTTAGAGTGAGTAGGAATGATAGCATTCATAGGTAAGAGGGACGTGTTTCATGAAGAGATGAGTCAGCCCAAAATGGGAAAATATGGACTGACTGCTGATCTGACTGACCAGAGAGGGAAGTGTGTGTGTGTGTGTGTGTGTGTGTGTGTGTGTGTGTGTGGTGGAATTCTTAAATTTCAGAAATATTTATTAATATCATACATTTTATCCCATCACGTTTTCAGTCACTGCTACCTGTAACTATATATTTTTAATACTATATGGCTTGATTTACAAAGTGTTAAAACTGCTTTTCGTAATACCTGCCTGTTCCATCTATTCATCATTGCTGCATGGCCAGGCTTTGTTCAAACCCACAGAACTTTATTTTAAAAATTAGTGGAGACCCCAGGATTTCCAAAGATACCAAATATGTCTCGCTAAGTTACAGGATTAAATGCTTTCATTCATTTATGTATTTATTTATTTTACTTTGAGTAGATTTAATGTAATTCTCAAGCTGTCCTGTATTTTTTAAAGTGTTTTGCAGTTTTAAAACTTTTGGAGAGCTAGTTTGTGTGAGAGTCTAAAGTTTTCACTGGCTCATATGCAAGTATTATTATCATCATTAAGCTCAAGTTGTAGATCTCATGTGATTTATGAAGAGGGGACCAATGTTTTCTACCACTTGTCCCACGATGAGCAATTAGTTTGATCATGGACACGCAGTTATAGAAAAATATTAGATCAATTTAAGATGTGCAATCACCAGGCAGCTCATCATCTGGGACTCATTAATGCCTCCATATCATCATGTTCTACTTTTAACCTCATTAGCTGATATTAAAGAGCAAACAATATACTATACTGCTTATTCCCAGGATACCTGTGCCACCGTGAATTGCTGCTGTGTTTGAAAACAAACTAGAAACGTACTGTGCCTCATTAAACCAGACCTGGTCAAAAACTTATCTGAAGTTTCACAATTATTTGAACTAGCTGATATGTATTTGTCTCATTTTGCCTGGCACTGAAAGGCCTCAGAAGTAGACAGTACAACAGTATAACGCTTTGTAAACAAAGTCAATTTCAAAATGTATGGGAACAGCCTGTATTTTGTGTGTGTGTGTGTGTGTGTGTGTGTGTGTGTGTGTGTGTGTGTGTGTGTGTGTGTGTAAACCTATTCAATTTTGATTTCCAATCTATTGAGCATATAAGAGCATAAACTTTTGCTTGTATGTTAAATCAAGTTAGAAATAAATATATTTTGTATGATCAATATGTCAGGGGAATATCTCACAAAGCAGGATTAGAATTATAGGTTTTTAGTTTATAGTTTTTTTATGTCATTATTTGAAAGGATTTTTTTTTTACCTTTTTGTTTCATGGGTCTTACCACTGTATATTACATCTACTTTCATTTGTTTCGGTTTGTCTTTTTATGTATTTTTTAGATGCACTTAGCTTATGTTTTGTTTGTTTACTTCTTGTAGTTCTCCTATTCTCCATTACCTCATATATTTTATCTATTTTGTAAGATTTGAAATGATTGTTCAGGTAAGTGCGGTACAAATAAAGGCTAGATTAGATAAATTAGATTAGATTAGATCAGATAATTTTAGATTGTAAAGATACCTAAATAACTGTAAAAAGGTTTATGTTATTTCCTGATACTGATTTGAATCTGTAAAACAAAACTTCAATATAAGATTAAGGAGTATGATTCAGTCACACCTGTTGATTGCTAATAATAAGTAAAATTTCACTGAAGTTATCTACCTAAATTGATAATAATCCTGCTTTGTAAAATACCCCGCTGGTGGCCAAAAGCATGGGACAAATAAACTTTGAAACTGTAAAATCATGTAATGACTTTTCGGTCTGTGTAATTCTTAAATCCAGCTGCTGATACCTTCATGTGGGATCATCTGTTAAGCCCCAGAACTGTGACATTTTGCATTGAAATGCCCTTCAACAGGATCTCAACTGTGTAATGGGCTTTTCTGGCTTAATGTTTTTACACTGCCACAGTCAAGCCTAGTCTTGTATAGAGTGACCTCATCTGGCCTCCCCTGTATTATTTTCCCCACTGAACACCATAAGAACATTATCCATGAAGTAACCTGGAACATGATCCCATACAGTGACTGCTGGAGGGCAAAGGTTTTCTGCTGATACACTTTCAAAGGCCTGGCCACTGAGTCGGTCACTTCCCTTTCATTTATTCTATATAATACAAATGTAGTAATATGTCTAAGATGTATTTCAAAGTCACAGACAGTGCAATACATTTATTTCACTACCCCTGGTTATCTGATACAAGATAGGAATTATTAGATTTTTTTTCTTTTAAAATTTTTTTCCACTTCCACATCCAAGTGGGAAAAAGAAAATACAAACTTTTTGTTGTTTCTTTTTAATAGTACTACTCCAGCCTAATACATTTTCCACAGGCTGTAAGATAATTTGAAGTTTTTCCAACTATTAAAAACTAATCCAACTGTTTCCTCATCTCCATTTAGAGCCCAAATCAGCAGTGCAGACTTTAAATAATTAATGAACTAATTAACAGCCACTTTTAATTATTTTCACAGGAGTCCATTAGCTGTGGAGGAGCTCTGACAATTGGCTAATTATCATTATAATTGGAGGGGCTGCATCTGCATGGAGAAAAACAAGCGACCATCAGTGCGGTATTCCCTCATGAAATCTCTGAGTTGACTATCAGTTGTTGGCAAGTGAGCAGACCAGACATTGACATAAGTTCGAAATTTGTGTGCAAAACAAACATGCACACACCGGGAGCAGTTCATTCCAGTCTGGTGCAGTTGTGCAGTGAGGTTTTAAACAAATCAGTTATGAGTTCACAAAAATATAAGATAAAATGCTGAAACTTGGCAAAGGCCTTTGCCTTTTATCTGAGTCCCTTTTCTTATGAACATTCTTCAAATAGTCATATGGGAAATTCCGTCCTATGAATCTGTGTTCCATATTATTCATTCAGACCTGCAGGCAAAGTTTTATGCTTTTTTCTTTTAATATTAATATTTTATCTTTAAGCAGTGGTGGAAAGGTATTAAACTTCTTTACTCTTTACTCTAACAATGCATCGTAGTTTATGTGTGCATATGAAAGGGTTAGGGTTACATATTCTGCAAAGTAACTTGTAATTTGTGAGTACATCAGATGAATGTACAGTAGCGGAGTAAAAAGTACTTTGAATATTTCCCTTAAGTATTAAGGCTCAGGCAAAGTGGCAGTACCTCAAAATTACAGTACACGAGTAAATGCACTTTATTACTTTCCACCTCGGTATATAAGACATGACTTTGGTCTTCACCTGTTAGGCTTTTCATTGCATGACGCCTTTGCTATAACATCCAGTTTTGTATAAGACATGACATTTTAATAGCTTCTCAGTCACTCACTGCAGTTACAACAGGTGTTGCTTTCAATATCTACCAGTCAAAAACATGTAGGTCTGTTCATGTGTCATACTTACTCGTGCACATGCAGTCTGTTTGAGATGCATGTAGTGACTATAAATAAAATTAGGGCCTTGGGTACTGTATCAGCCAAAAACTTGGTCTCCTTCTGCCATAACTTGTTGGGATTGATGACCTCAGTAGTTGGATAAACTTCATATGGAGTTCTGTGGGGAAACTAACTTGTAGGAGCCCAGCTACTGAGGTCACTCCAGAGTCTCCCAAGCTCTTTATATATCTAAATATAGATAACCTATGAGGTGTGTTAGCAGTGAGTGGCGATGACGACATTGCGGTAAGAAAACTTCTATCTGCTTGTCCCTTTCACTGTATTCTAACTGTTCCTATAAAATCTTCACACACAGCCCTGTAAGAGAGGACTGCACACAGCTCAGCAGACAGCACGTGCATTAGATCAATCTTTGGAACTGCTACAGCGCCGTGTCACTACCCGGAGGGCTCGGTAACCTAACACACATGAACCATCATTTTAAACTTCACAAAATCTTCTGAAGCAAGCAAAACCTTCTGAAGCATACCTTTCTGGAGCAAGAATTTCAGATTTTGTTGACAGAAGCAATTCAGACAATGATAATTGATTTCTTGAATTTTGTTTTGGTCTTCAAAGCCAGCTGAAATGTGCTAGTGCCTAAACACCTTGTGTATTTGGTTACAACAGAGAAATACAGTATATGGCTAATAACAGCTCAATACAATTTCCTGGTGGTGAGTCCGTAACACGACAGATGAATTCCAGGGTCATTATAGTGCAGGTTCTGGTTGCAGTTTTCCTTTACATCAACTCTCTTCTCATCCTAATATTTTTAAGGAGGGACTTCTTTCACACAAGCATGCGTTACATCTTTTTTGCTAATACACTGTTTTCCGATTCCTTGTTCTTAGTGCTGACTGATACCATGCTCATCTTGAGCTTTTATCAATTTACCATTGAAATTTGGTTCTGTCTGGTGATATGTATTGTATTATCTCTGTACACTTTTATCACACCAATTACTTTAACAGCAATGACCCTGGAGCGCTATGTGGCCATTTGCATGCCCCTGCATCATGCAGAGCTTTGCACTGTGCGCAGCGCTGTGCACTGCATCCTCATCATCCACGGCCTCAGCTCCATACCCATCATGATCAATGTCTTCATCTTCGTGGCATCAGTCTCCCACAGCCTCTACACCCAGTACAGAGTCTGCTCTGCGGAGATGTTCATTATTCACACGTGGCAGGGAAATGCTAAATCAGCTGTCAATCAACTGTACTTCTTGATCATGTCTGCTTGCATTTTGTTCTCTTATGTTAAGATAATGAAAGTTGCCAAAGTTGCATCAGGAGAGAATAAAAAGTCAAGTCAGAAAGGGCTGACAACCGTGGCTCTCCACGCTTTCCAGCTGATCCTCTCTCTTACATATCTGTGGTGCCCACCCATTGAGACAGCTGTCAGGCAGATTGATTTCAGGTTATTCATTAATGTGAGGTACTTTAATTACATAACTTTCATTCTTGCTCCAAGATGCCTGAGTCCTCTCATCTATGGCCTTCGGGATGAAAAATTTGTTCTTGCAATGAAATCCTTTGTCTCCTTTGGTTTGTATAAGAGCAAATCCTCTGAGTTTTTTTGATGGACAAATTAAAGCTACAGTATTTTTTCTATAAAAAAGGACATCATAGTTTATTTATTGGAATTTCTATTTTATTGAAATATGCCACTGCCGATGAATAATTCTTCTTGCCACCATTCACCTTCTTCATGAGAATCATTTTGCATTTTTGTGAACATCTTTAAACATTCTCTTTCTTGTTGTGCACATGAATATGAATATATACTGCTGCAAATATCACATACAACTATTACCCCTGAGATGCAACAGTAGATGGCTTTGGTCAAAGACAATAAAGATCTCAGTGTGTGAACATTTTTCCCACAGTCCTTTGCAACCTCTTCCTCTTTGCATCCCAGCATCATTTTCAGTGCATCATTTTCATACATAGACCAATTTAGCATTTTCAGATATGATAGATCTTTCAGGGACTCAGGCAAGCTTCAACTATAACAAAATTATAAGCTCGATAACAAAACACATGGTTTGTCCTGTGATCATTATAATAGATGTGCATAGTGTTTAGTGGTCTAATACTCTCTACTCTCTAGTACTTTCGGCTTAGGCATCTGATCCTACAATAGTAATGATGTAAAATATATATAGCAATCACAACAGTGGTGAAAACTGCCTGTTATAATTCAGTTTTATCTATCAGATCTTGACTATATCAGTAATATTGAAGCTTCTTTCTGTTTCAATCCACTGTGTGTGGATGGTATGACTTCTCAAACAACATGTCCCCCTTTTGAGTTTTCTGTGACAGTCTGTGGCCAAGCTTAACTCACACATGAGCAAACTCATGAGCAGCCTCATGGTTATGCATCAGACATGACATACTACAGATGCCATACATTTTTACTCAAATTTAACTGAAATCATCAGAAACTTGGATCTGGATCTTTCTTGTCTTTGTTTAGGAGACGAACCAAATGCAACTGTGTTTGCAACTGGTTTACTTAGCTTGCACTCTGATGTAGACTGATACACCAACATGCTCTCAGTGCTCACAATTCCTTAACTATTTTAAATAAAAATGTTTGATATACACCCCCTATTGTAATGTTTACATGTCTTTCAAAATTTCACCAAAACTTTATTGCCAGAAGTTTTGCAATTGAGTTTATTCAGTTTGATAGTGTGCAGATAAAGTTATTCTTTGCTGAGGTGGCATCCGCTGGCGTTCAGAAGTTTGTTTTGGAAGCAGAGTTTGGTCTGATCCCCAGCAGTCTGATTACTGACGCAGGACTTGCGCAAAAAGCAGACGAGCCCCTGTGAGCTGCTCTCAACAGAGTCAACTTGTTTGCCAAACAAAAGAAAACTTCAGGTTGCACAATTAGGGTAGACTCAGGGGGTTTATGTTAATAATCAGCTAGTCTGTTAATTACTGAGCAGGACCTGGAGGACCTGCTCTCTAACTGTGCTCAGGGGACTTCACATAATACCTCACTGTGGCACAACCGATAGTAAGACTCCACTGTAGGTGTGTGTGTGTGTGTGTGTGTGTGTGTATGTGTGTCTGGCATGTGGTTGTGTGGGGGTGTATATGTGTTTTCAGTTCATCTTATCAGTGTAAAAACTTTGATAAAGTTTGGTATATGAAGACACAATGTCAAAAAGATGATAAAATTTAAAAAAAATACCTATGGGTTTCTATCATGTAGATGTCATTCATAGTGTTTGTTTTACATTTAAGCTCAAAGCCATCTGGGCAGCTTTAAGAGAGTAGAACTGCAGTATTGCTTTGTGGACCTTTTTATTTTACATTTTGTGAACTCATAGTTAAAAAAATACAGTTCATCATCTTAATTGATATAAATATATCATGGTTTGCAATATTCCAATATCCCCCTATTCTATATAATAAATTTAGGGTGGATTCCCATAGTCTGGCTCCTATTGGAACATTCAGCCAAAGGCACTGGATTGTTTTGTGGCTTTTTGAGTTGCTGTCTTAAATGCCTGATGGTGGACAAGGGTACAAATCCACAGCTGCCATGACTCCAATGCACTGAAACCTTTCATGAGCCGCATTTAGCACACTGTCCACTGGTATAATGCTCAGCTCCACAAAATAAACACATTGCTGCTGGCCTGTAAGACCAGCTCAGGTCCTAGATGGGTGCTGATGGTGACAGGACGCTCAGCTTGCCTCGCCTCACCTAGCCTCATTTACCATTCATTTACTTTGAATTACTGATGCTAAGATGTAAGCTAAGACAGACACTTGGTTGTCTAGTCATCAGAACTGCTACAACTAAATTTTCTCTTTCTCAATTCATCCATCATCCCTGCAGAGCTGAAAAAAACAGAGGCACATTTTCCCTCTCCTGTAGAGGCATTTGTTGAGCAACCAATTTCCAGTTTCAAAAGATGTTGCTTTATTCCATATGGCCTTGCTTATCTCCTCCTTGAACCACCACCTTACCGTGGTGGAGGAGTTTGAGTACCCGAATGATCCTAGAAGCTATGTTGTCCAGGGCTTAATGCCCCTGGTAGGCTCTCCCAAGGCAAACAGGTCCTAGGTGACGGGTCAGACTAAGAGCGGTTCCAAAGCCCCTATGATGAATGAAAGAGCAAGGATGCGTACGTCGTCGGATTGGCGTCACCAGGGCCCCACCCTGGAGCCAAGCCTGGGGTTGGGGCTCGCAGGCGAGCGCCTGGTGGCCGGGTCTTTGCCCATGGGACCCGGAGCGACGTGGCCCACCTTCCCGTAGGCCCATCAACCACAAGAAGGATCAGAAGGGGCCGGTGCATTGTGATATGGGTGGCAGTCGTGGGCAGGGGCCCTGACGACCCAATCCCTGGACAACGACTCTGGCTATAGGGACATGGAATGTCACCTCGCTGGGGGGGAAAGAGCCTGAGCTAGTGCGGGAGGTTGAGCAGTATCGGAGATAGTCAGGCTCACCTCCACGCACAGTCTGGGCTCTGGAACCCAACTCCTTGAGAGAGGCTGGACTCTCTTCTAATCTGGAGTTGGCCGCGGTGAGAGGCGGCGGGCTGGTGTGGGCTTGCTCATAACCCCCCAGCTCAGCCGCCATGTGTTGGAGTTCTCCCTGCTGAACGAGAGGGTCACCTCCCTGCGCCTTCGGGTCGAGGATAGGTCTCTCACTGTTGTTTTGGCCTATGGGCAGAACGGCAGTGCAGAGTACCCGGACTTCTTGGAGTCCCAAGGAGGGGTACTGGAAGCGACAGTGATACCTGGAGGGGCGTGATTGGGAGGAAGGGCCTCCCCGATCTGAACCCGAGCGGTGTTTTGTTACTGGACTTCTGTGCTAGTCACAGTTTGTCCATAACGAATACCATGTTCAAGCATAAGGGTTTCCATCAGTGCACGTGGCACCAGGACACACCAGGACACCACCAGGACCTCCGGCCTAGGGTGTCCTAGGCCGGAGGTCAATGATCGACTTTGTAGTTGTATCATCTGACCTTCGGCCGTATGTCTTGGACACTCGGGTAAAGAGAGGGGCTGAGCTGTCAACTGATCACCACCTGGTGGTGAGTTGGATCCGCTGGCAGAGGAGGAAGCTGGACAGACTTGGCAGGCCCAAACGTATTGTGAGGGTCTGTTGGGAACGTCTTGCGTAACCTGCTGTCAGGGAGGTCTTCAACTCCCACCTCCGGGAGAGCTTTGACCAGATTCTGAGGGAGGTTAGAGACATTGAGTCCGAATGGACCATGTTCTCCACTTCCATTGTTGATGCAGCTGTCCGTAGCTGTGGCTGTAGAGTCACCAGTGCCTGTCGTGGCAGCAATCCCCAAACCCGGTGGTAGACACCGGAAGTAAGGGATGCCGTCAAGCTGAAGAAGGAGTCCTACCGGGACTGGCTGGCTGATGGGACTCCTGAGGCAGCTGACGGGTACTGGCAGGCCAAGCGTGTAGCAGCTCAGGCGGTTGTAGAAGCAAAAACTCGAGTCTGGGAGGAGTTCGGGGAGGCCATGGAGGAGGACTACTGGTCGGCCTCGAAGAAATTCTGGCAAACCATTCAGCACCTCAGGAGGGGGAAGCA